>SNQJ01S0149565.1:4123-20513 GCA_010110895.2 Picea sitchensis | reverse complement strand
TTGAGCCTAATTAGAGTTGTGCCCTATAAATTCAATAAGAAATTGTGAAACACTAATTTGATAGTTTCCATAATCATTTGGATTTAATAACAAATCTACATATTTAAAACTAGCTCGAAAGTCAATATGCTTGAAGGGAAAAATCTATAGCAATTGAATCTCTTGTTTTATTTCCATACTATTCAAATAAATTTGTAGATTTATGAACATTTTTTTTTTGTAAATAAAAAGAGGTAATTCCTATTAATGAGTTGTCATTGTACAAAATTGATACATGCCACTACCCTGCCATTTGTTTTGCCAAACTAGTGGAAACTAAAATAGGTGTTCACCTATTACGCTTTCGGTCAAAAAAGGGCATATGCCACTTGCATTGCCAATTGGAAACTAGACCAGGTGGCAGATGATAGTGTTGACAGAAATGTCTGTGTAAGCTAAACATACTAATAACCTCTGAAAAATTAAAACTAGGAAAGAAATTAGCAGAGTACCAAACAAGTTTGACAAGAAAAAAGCACCATCATCGTGTTGGTGGAGCTCAAAGAACTATGCAAATCTATACATTAGCAAGGATTTGATAACCATGGAAACTATCATCCAAAGTGCCACTGTGAAGGATTTCGTCGCTGGGCTAGAGCACAAAGGGTTGTGCGTAGGTCGAGCACCGTCGTTTGGCTGGTGCATTCGAAAAGGCATTGAACAACATGTCAATGCGATTGTTGATGAGGGTGTCTCGATGAATTTGGTCCTCCATATAACCTCTGATGTCAAAAATAATCCCCAGCTTCTCCAAGCTGAAGAGGCTTGGGGGAGCTTGGTCACCTTTCTTAACTGTGTTTAGCGATGGAGGCACCAATATGGGAAATTCCTCCTACATAGTGAAAGTGGCTCTCTCTATATTCGTCGCTGCTCCTGTATCTACCTCACTGGTGTTGGGGTGAATGTACGTATCTGGGGCAGTGTGGAGGAATTCCTCCTAAACAATGCATGTGGAACCTTCCACGGTTGCCTGTGTATCTGTATCCACCGTACTGGTGTTGGGGCGCAAGTAGTCATCCGAGACCGTGTAGAGGATGGATTCTGGTGGAACCTGGATTGGTCCTCTAGGAATTCCTCCTCAACGTAGGCCATTGGAGGACTATGGAGCCGCGTAGTTCACTGAGTCCGAGCAATTGACAGAGCCCGCTCCAGATTATGCAGGTGTCTCTGCCTGGCTGCATGAATGTACCATGCAGGGCCTTGCCTGGGATTTCCTCTCTCTCTCTCGGCATGGAGGAGCCTAGGGAACAAAGAACCCACTGGACTAAAACCAAGAGAACCAACTATGCCAAAACCCAATTCCCGGGTAGAGCGAGGTGACAGAGCACAGAGGCGAAGTGTTGTAAGCCATGGCTAAGCTGGATAGATAACCACGGGATGGACATGACTACAATGCAACCACTCATACTCAACACCCTCCTCCTATCATTAATACACAAGACCTCCATTACTCTAACGTGACGGAGTTGTCCTCCCTTCCTTTGCAAGATCTTATGGTCACCCTCCATTCAAGACTGGGGTGAGGGACAACGGCTGGCCATATTTATGGCTGAATTCATGGGAGGGCTGCGTGGCCTCCTTATGATACATGGCACCCTATCCAGGGGTAGATTTATGAGCATTGATTTCCATACCTGATGCAATATTGTATAGATCTAGAATTTCCTAAAAATTATTTTTTTCTCTTAAAGTTCCATTTCTAAATAAAATAACAACATCTACAAATGAAAGATGGGATAAGAATAGTGTTCGTCCCAACTTAAAACTTGATATAGCTTCATGAATTTACCTATTGATTCCCGCAACAATGATAAAGAAGAACAAAAGGTACATGGGAAATCCTTGTCTCAATCCCCTTTGTTGGCACCCAAAGTTTTGGGTAAAGGTTGTGCACACTACAGTTTTTAGCACACTACACTTTTGAGCATGCTACAATTTTGCGTACACACTAGCAGTTGCACAGTGGATGACATGAGGTGTGTGCACCANGATTTGTGATGGTTGATTATTAATAAATATTTTATTATAATTTAAATAAGATATATTTCTAGGACAAGAAATTTGTTTTTAGTTTGATTTGTGGTGGTTGATTATTAATAAATATTTTATTATAATTTAAATAAGATTTTTTTAAAAATAAATTTTAGTTTGATTTGTGGTGATTGATTATTAATAAATATTTTATTATAATTTAAATAGGATATATTTTTTAAATAAATTAATCAAAATAAATTTTGATTTAGTTGTCGTTTAATAATGAATTAATAAGTTTAAATTTGTTTTGTAAATATTATGCTTAAGAATTGAGAGTTTTGAGAGTTCTTTTGATTGTTTTATTTTATTGCAAACTGCTTTTGATTGTTTTATTTATTGCAAATAGATTTAGTGCAACTACTATTGTGTTTCATTGTAATGGTTCACTTCTTCACATTCATTGCTTGGCATGGTGCACCTAATTACTTAGGTATAGAACTTAGGTATATCTATAGAGATTATATTTACTTAGGTATTGTAGTAAATAAATTTAAGAAAAAAAATGAGAATTAATCATAAGATTTATTCAATTCAAAATTAAGTATTAATTAAAATGAAAAAACAATTATAGGGAATATTTGAGATAATATAATTTTTTTAATTCTTTTTAATTAATACTATTCATTTAATATTGTAGTAAGTAAATTTAAAAAAAAGAGAAATAATCATAAGATTTATTTATTTTTGTTTGTTAATTTGTGCGGGACCTGTTGGTTACGCGATTAACCTGTGGCTTGAGAAACCGCGACTCAGGGGCATCTAAGCCGTCAAAATCACCCGGGGATCGCACCCGGCCTGAGCCACACCAACCCTTAACATGGTTGGATTTTTTGTCCCCGCAGGCTTCGAACCGATGACTTTAACAACACAGAGTGGCTTAACAATACACTCCATCACCGCCTTTCCTACACCTCGGAGACTAATAATCATAAGATTTATTCAATCCAAAGTTAAATATTAATTAAAATGAAAAAAACAATTATAGGGAATATCTGAGATAATATAATTTCTTTAATTTTTTTTAATTAACACCATTCATTTAATGTTAAGGAATAATTATCATTGGTATTGAGGTTAGGAATTTTTCATGACCATGTTCAATGTATGTATAGATCATAACATTTTTCAAAGAGTTAAATATATCACACACTTTAAGAGAATTGAACCTTAAGCTTTGTGATCAAAATATCATCATCCTTATTAATTTAACACACATGGTCAAGAAAAATAAGTATCATCTATATTAAAATTATACAAATTTCATTGTATTAAGTTTAATTGATCATTATCGTTATTGGTTGTTACACCGCGTTGGAAACTATGAAAAAATGAAATTGTGCAATATGGTGGAAAGCCAACAAGTTTGCAAAGTGTTATGAAAATACAACATATTTACATACCAAGTTGAAATTTAAGGAATGGTAGATCAAAGATCTAATTTTGTGTTTTAACTATATCAAACTTGTTAGTTGAAAGCTAATGAGTGCTAGGTCAAAGATATAAGGATAGAAAGTGTTAATCAAGTGAAAGAAGTACAAAGTGAAATTCTATTAACTCACCAATGTAAAAATTCAAGATAGGTAAGATTGAGATGATGAAAACACACACTAGTGGGAAATTAAATAGGAACTGTCTAATCTTGTAACAAACTTTCCTCTAATTTTGGTAATATAGAAAGTTAGAGTTCTCATCAATCTGGAATTTTGACTGAATTTTTGATGATTTGGATCGATTCCAAATTGTGCAAAATTCTTAGAGTGGGCACCATTCCACCATACACAAACTTGAATTATGGTAGAATTATGATCATCCCTAAAATTTCTATCAATTGTTTTTATTAAATTTGTGACCGAAAAGAAGGTTTGTTTGCTACAAAATTAGCCTACTCCAATTAAGTAAACACCATATTAAATTGGATGGAGAAAATCATTGTAACAACTCCCAAGATTGCAATGGATGAATATTAGTATGGATAAAATTCCTATCAAAATGCATCACTAATGCTTTGATATGGAGTAGTGTGCAACAATATAAAACAAGAGGCAATATGAGTAATGTAATGTACCTATGGAGGATAATATGGGGAAGCTATGGAGGTACCTAAGGGGATAATAAGCGTAATGTGGCCATAATCATGGAGTAGGTTCACTTAGTAGTTGATGGGTAGTAAATAGATCCACTTTGTAGTTGATGGCTAATATATAGGTCCACATAGTAGTTTATGGGTAATAAATAATTCCATTGGGTAGTTAGAGGAAATAATATAATAATAAGGGATAATTGACACAAAAAATATGAATAGTAATAAGGAGAAAGTATAAAGACACATGATTATGTATTGGGTATGTTGGATGTATTGTATTGTAGCAAGCATGGTTCGTGGAGTAATTCCTTCAATAAAGTGTAATTGACGGTGTTACTCTATCTTAAAGATTCTTCTATATATTCTTGTGTTGTTCATTGTGTGAATGCATTTGATATTTTTGAAGTTAAGAGTTTATTTTATCTTATATATAAAGATACCACTTGTAGTAAACCTTGGTAGACATAAGATAAGATAAGAAAAACCCTTAACCTCATAAATAACAAAAACATTCACACCATAAAGAACATAAGAATATAAAGAAGAACCCTTAAGGTATGGTAACATCATTAATTACTCCTTATGGAAGGAATCACTCAAGCCATGTTTGCTACAACACAATACATCCAACATACCCAATACAATGATACTCATGAGTATTTATATTTTCTTATGAGTAATCCTATGGGTCTATGCCAACTATCCCTTATTATTATATTATTTCCTCTAACTACATAATGGACCTATTTATTACCCATCAACTACGAAATGGACATATTCCATAATTATAGCGACATTACATTCATTATCCCCTTGAGTACTTGCCTAGGAACCCCATATTATGCTCCCTAGGTATATTACAAGTAGGTAGAGGAGATATCAAGACTATTTTATCATAGTTATTGTAAAATCTTGTTTGGTTTCCTAGATACATTATAAGTAAGCATATGAGATATCAAGACAATTTTTATGATAATTGTTGTAAAAGTTTTATTTGACATTTATTTGATTTTGGTATCGATCACTTTCTAAATAATCTTGGAAAAGTGAATATTAATTATAAAACAAAATATTTATATAAAATTGTTAGTGACACTTCAAAGTATTTGAGGCCACCATTAAAACTTCTAAAGAATTATCTCTTTTGTATTTAGAAATTCAATTTATTAGATTTAACATATTATCATTAAAACATGTATATTTTAGCGAGAATTGAACTTAAAAAAAATTCACCTTTGTGTATATTTGAAAGTAATTCAATTAAGGAAATGGCAACCATGGAATTAATTCAACAAGGTTAAGAGCTTAGCTCATTATAATTAGAATTGAACTTAAAAAAAAATTCACCTTTGTGTTTATTTGAAAGTAATTCAATTAAGAAAATGAAAACCATGGAAGCAACTCAACAAGGTTAAAAACTCAACTCATTATAATTATTTTAGAGCTTTAAGATAAAGTTACATATGAAGTAATTTTAGTGATCATTGAGAATGGTTATCATAAATGATTGCATTCTTGGTTACAGTGGTGGGTGTTTGGGTGATTGCATTGGTGTTAAAATCACATATAAAATGGGTGATTCTTCCATCTCCCATTTGTTGCAGTGGTGGGTTCTTGGGTGATTGCATTGGTGTTGTTCCTTAATTGGGTAGTAATTGGAACAAGTTTCAAGAAAATGTCACTAAGGTGTTTTTTTGGGCAATCCCTGGTTTGGATTCCCCCTCTTGTCTTTTAGATAATGTCACATCTCGTAAACAATAGACATGTTATGTGTGAATTGTGTAAAGTTCACCATAGTATCAAGAGAGGCAAGAACAGGATAGAAAAGGTGCAACAATTGGTGGTGTCATCTTTCTTTCAATGGAATAGATTTCAATAAGAATGGGAAGGAAAATTCATGGTGGAATATCAGGAAAGAGACCTTTTAATTATTGAAACAATGGTTTAGTTGAGGAAACTTCTAGAGTTGGAGAAAATGATGAGGGTTTTTATGCAATTTTTATGCAAATCATGTTAACAAGTTTCTAGAGTTAGATTTGAAGGTGGATTCAATGGTTTCATTTGTCTCTCATCTTTCTAATTTTCTAAAATTTCCTAGGGAGGTATCTTAGTCCCCTTCTACTTCAAAATTCTCTATGAGTATGGTCCCAAAGGATGAAAGCATTAATGCCGAAATCTTACCCAAATTAACTTTGGAAGCTACTGGAATAGAAATACACCCAAAGGACCATTTAGTTAGGACCATGAGCTATGAGGACATCAAGTGATAAGTCTAGGTGCTAGAAGATGCCCTTCAAGACACTGCCTTTTAGTTTTGTTTAAATAGTGTAACACGTTGTTATTCCAAGTTTCCTCTCGAATAGTTTATTCAACATTATACCTATTATCACAAGATTTGTACTTGTTCCAAATCCCCAATGCAAGTCCCCAATTCCATGTAACTACAGGATATCCTACCATTGTCACCTTAGTAAGAAATCCCTACATTTTAGTGATGGAGGAGGTCCACCACAAGGGAGGCTTCCCTAGTGATCTCAAGGGATCAAAGTAGCAATTAGTTCGTTAGCCAAGCTTACSACCCCCTCTCTTGATCACCTAAGTCAAGGTCTAGGTCAAAGGAAAAGAGAGGTATGAAGCCTTTTGAGTACCTTCCCGGAACAAGAACACTTATAAMATATATRTAATGATTTCCAAGTACAAGTATGCAAGAGATACCCCTTGAAGACACTAGACAACAAAGATTGCTATGACTGTTATAAAATGTAAGAAATTAGCAGTAGTACAACAATAATAAATAAATGATAACAACAACAAGAATTGCTCTTCAGAATTGCAACAATTTATCATGAAAACTTAGCATTTACTCAGTAGAACATTATCCAATAGTTAGATGCAATTTCTAAGTATGTTAGACTACTATTAGAGAAATGTATGTACCGAATTAAAGTATGTTAGTATGGTTGTAGAAAAGTTTTGCAACAACAACAAGCTTATTAGTGAGTTAGCTTAGGTTAGTGTTAGTAAAGTTAGTAGGATGCTTGAGAGAATGGAAATTGAGAGTTTGTTGATCACTTTAACCATAAGAGAGCTTGAATATTAGTGCCTCTGAGGGATATGGAGTCTTTACAAAAACAAATGAAACTAACTTGAAACTCGATCTAGATGTAACCAAGAGGCGTGATTCAATTTCTAAGTGTTATAATAGTGTTTGATGTGCTCATTTAACCATAGAAAATTCTACACCATTTTCACCCAACCATAGGCACAAAGCCACCACCAAGCACCTTAACCTTTGATAGAAATAATGGCTCCAAGAAGCCACACCATAACCAACAGATAACTAAGAGATCACACTTTCTCCAAGGGCAACACACAAGACAAAGTACCAGAAAGACTGTAAAAGAGAAAAATGTACAACTACAGCTATTGTTTCTCCTCCTCCAAACTTGCATATTGTTTCTGGTTTCCTGAGTGAGAGTGAATGAAAAAATGAGCCAAGATGTCCTCTATTTATATTAATCTATCCATTGACTTTTATGGCTGGGTCGACCTGACTTTCTAGTAATTATATTTTATGTTTATCTTTTTCCTGTGAGTTCGACTTGTCTTTCTAGAGGATAATACCTTAATATTATATATTATTCTGAGAGGATATGTCTTCTATGGTTTTCACACATCTGTTTAGGGTTTATCTTGCTTCTGAAATATTCTATTCTAGTCAAAGGTTACATATAGAGGTTAATACCTCCTACATCTACCATAATATCAACACTCCCTCTTAGCTAGGGAGGTATTAATGGTCTCAAACACATCCATACATATTCACATGCCATCGACAAGAATCACATAGTATTGTAGACCATTCTACAGGTAGCATCATCATAGATAAAGTCACGAGTATCATCATCACTATCAACATCATCTGGTATAAATCTAGCATCAAAACATATCCACATACTTATTCTTGGTATTGTCATATACAATATATGATCCAAGTGGATATTGGTGGCCACCCACCTTTTCCATATTCCAATTGGGTCATCCAGACAGTTTTCAGTTCAACATGTTTCTCTGTAATGGGGACACTTCTTTCTAATTGTGGGTTTTTCACTTACAAGGCTATTCTGAAGCCCTACACAATCAAGGTCGATATTGGTGGTTGCCCACTTATTCAAACTGGCTTATTTTGGAAGTTTTCATGTATGTACATCTTTTTGTACTTCCAAGGTTGTTTTGGGGCTATAAACAATGTTTTATTGGCTTGTCACAGTCAAAGTTTAGACAAAGTTAGATTTTTATGGCATAATGTGTATTTCTAAAAAATACCTTTCCAACGAGCTATCACACGTCTAAAAAAGATATCGTATGCAAACGTTACGACCTCGGGAAGTTAATGTACTAACTTACCCAAACAAGGCCCACATGACTTTTGGCACTTCATATCCTAGGGTTAGGTTTTTGGATGTCTAGGGTTTTGGAATTAATGTTTATCATAAAATGGCCCTTAGAACCTCATTTTAATCACTTAACATGTTTCTTGAGAAAGATCTCGTGCAGCAGAGGGATGAGATGATGGATAATTTTTCACACATCCTTCAATGTCCATCGATAGCAACCAATGCATCTTCATCAAACTGCCTACAAAATGCCATTTCAATCCTAGAGACAAAAAGTTAGTGGAACAAATTCAACCCCACCAACAACAAGTTTGTGACAACCTTCCACAAACCAAGTAACACAACTTCTCCAACAAGGCACATAGATCGCCAAGATTCATAAAACACTTTCCCCTCTTTCTCAGGCACTCAACAAAATGGAGACCATTTCTTCGTAAGGGGGGGGGATATGAAGAAGGGGAGTGCCTCTTGAATTCACATATGTTGGCGAAGGGGACCCCATTGCATTTCATTGTTGATAATGGAATATAGAAGAACCTCATCTCAGTTGAGGTCATCAAACAGTTGGGGTTGTTGACAACACCACACCTGCAACCATACAACATCGGGTGGCTTCACCAGGGATGAGATCTCTGTGTCATCCAACATTGTTGCTTGTCCTATGGCATCCAACCCTTCAAGGATGAGGTAGTGTGTGATGTTTCCCCTCTTGATGTTTGTGTTTTTTTTGGGGGCCAACTATATATGTGAAAATGTCATGTTTTTTATGAGTCTCAACCCTGTAGTGTCATTATTACTCTAGGGGGTTAGTTCTATAGGATACCAGAGTTAGTTATGACTACTGTTCGACCAAAACAATGCTGCAAGGTAATATCTCATACTACAAAATTCATCCTCTTCACAGTTTGTTCAAAGGATGTACAAAAGGCCACTACAACCACTACAGCCTCAACACCTTCTATCCAACAAAAGAATATTGTAGAAGAGAAAGAAGATATTGGTTCTTCACCTACAATGATGCCTACACAATGTCGTGTCAGTCCCAGAGACAACAGGTTGGTGGAAAATATTCAACCCCACCAACAACAGGTTCATGAAATCTTTCACAGACCAAATAATGCAACTTCTCCAACAAGACACGCATCATGCCAAGATTCAGAAAATTCTTTCCCCTCATTCTCGGGAACTCAAGGTAATGGAGACCATTGCTTCCTAAGGGGGGAGGATCTAAAGAAGGGGAGCACCTCTTCCATTCAAAGATGTGGGTGAAGAGGACCTCATTGCATTTCAATGTTGATAATGACAACCAGAAGAACCTCATCTCAGTTGAGGTCGTCAAATAGTTGGGGTTGTCGACAACACCACACCCGCAACCATACAAGATCAGCCCGCTTCACCAGGGATGAGATCTTTGTGTCAGCCAACAATGTCGACTATCCTATCACATCCAACCCTTCAAGGATGAGGTAGTGTGTGATGTTTCCCCTCTCTATGTCTATGATGTTTTTTTTGACCAACCATATATGTGGAAACATCATGTTGTTTATGAGTCTTGAACTCGCAGTGTCATTATTACTCTGGGGGATCAGCTCTACAGGATACCAGAGCTAGTTCTGAATATTGTTCCACAAAAACAATGCCACAAGGTAATATCTCATATTGCAAAACTCATCCTCTTAATAGTATGTTCAAAGGATGTACAGAAGGCCACTACAACCATTGTAGCCTCAACACCTTCTATCCAGCAGAAGAAAATTGTAGAAGAGAAAGAAGATATTGGTAATTCACCTACAATGGTGCCTACACAATGCCCTATTAATCCCAGAGACAACAGTTTGGTGAAATAAATTTAACCCCGCCAACAATAGGTTCATGAAAACATTCCATAGACAAAGCAACGCAACTTCTCCAACAAGGCATGCAACTCGCCAAGATTCAGAAAACGTTTTCCCCTCTTTTCTGGGAACTCAACACAATGGAGACCATTGCTTCCTAAGGGGGGAGGATCTGAATAATGGGAGCACCTCTTCCATTCATATATGTGGGTGAAGGGGACCACGTTGTATTTCATTGTTGGTAATGACAGCCAAAATAACCTCATCTAAGTTGAGGTCATCAAACATTTGATTTTGTCAACAAGACCACACCCGCATCCATACAACATCAGGTGGATTAAACAGGGACAAGATCTCCATGTTAGCCAACATTGTTGCATGTCCTACGACATCCATCCCTTCAAGGATGAGGTAGTGTGTGATGTTTCCACTCTTGATGTCTATTATGTTGTTTTGGGCCAACCATATATTTGGAAACATCATGTTGTTTATGAGTCTCGACCTCGTAGTGTCATTATTACTCTGCGAGGTCAGATCTACAGGACACCAGAGGTAGTTTTGACTACTTTTCCACCAAAACAATGCCGCAAGGTAATCTCTCATACTGAAAAAATTTATCCTCTTCACAATATGTTCAAAGGATGTACAAAAGGCCACTACAACCACTGCAACCTCAACACCTTCTATCCAGCAGAAGTACATTGTAAAAGAGAAAGAAGATATTGGTTCTTCACCTACAATGGTGTCTACAAAATTCCCTATCAATCCCAAATAAATAGGTTGGTGGAACAGATTCAACCCCACCAGCAATAGGTTCATGACAACCTTCCATATACCAAGCAGTGCAACTTCTCCAAAAAGGCACACAACTCTCCAAGATTCAAAAAATGGTTTCCCTTCTTTCCTAGGTACTCAACATAATGGAGACCATTGCTTCCTAAGGGGGGAGGATCTGAAGAAGGGGAGTGCCTCTTCCATTCATAGATGTGTGTGAAGGGAACTCCATCGCTTTTCATTGTTGATAGAGAGAGGTAGAGAATCTCATCCCAATTGAGGTCGTCAAACAGTTGGGGTTGTCGACAACACCACACCCACAGACATGCAACAATGAGTGGATTCACTAGGGATGAGATCTACGTGTCATCTAGCAGTGCCACCTATCATATGGCATCCAACACTTCAAGGATGAGGCAGTGTGTGATGTTTCCCCTCTTGATGTTTGTGATGTTGTTTTGGGCCAACCATATATGTGGAAATGTCATGTTGTTTATGAGTATTGATCCTGTAGTTTCATTATTACTCTGGGGGGTCACCTCTATAGGATACCAGAGATAGTTCCGACTACTGCTCCACCAAAACAGTGCCGCAAGTTAATATCTCATACGGAAAAATTCATCCTCTTCACAGTCTATTCAAAGGATGTATAGAAGGCCACTACAACCACTGCAACCTCAACACCTTCTATCCAGCAGAAGTAGATTGTAGAAGAGAAATCAATTATCGGTTCTTCACCTATAATGGTACCTACACAATGCCCTATCAATCCCAGAGACAACAGGTTTTTGGAACAAATTCAACCCCGCAAGAAATAGGTTTGTGACAACCTTCCATAAATCAAGTAGTGAAACTTCTCCAATAAGGCATGCAACTCTCCAAGATTTAGAAAATGATTTCCCCTCTTTCCCAAACACTCAACGCAATGGACACCATTGATTCCTAAGGGGGGAGGATCTGAAGAAGGGGATAACTTCTTCCATTCACAAATGTGGGTGAAGGGGACCCTGTTGCATTTCATTGTTGATAACGATAGCTAGAAGAACCTCATCTCAACTAAGGTCATCAAACAGTTGGGGTTGTCGACAACACCATGCCAACAACCATTCAACATTGGCTGGATTCACCAGGGATGAGATCTCTGAGTCAACCAACAATGCCTCTTGTCCTATGACATCCAACCCTTCAACGATGAGGTAGTGTGTGATGTTTCCCCTCTTGATGTCTGTGATTTTTTTTTGGGACAACCATATATGTTGAAATGCCATGCTGTTTATGAGTCTCGACCCCATAGTGTCATTATTACTCTAGGGGTGAGCTATACAATATGCCAGAGGTAGTTCGAACTACTATTCCACAAAAACAGTGTCGCAAGGTAATATCTCATACTTCAAAATTCATCCTCTTCACAGTTTTCTCAAAGGATGTACAGAAGGCCACTACAACCACTGCAGCCTCAACACCTTCTAACCAGCATAAGAATATTGTAGAAGAGAAAGAAGATATTGGTTCTTCACCTACAATGGTGCCTACACAATTCCTTGTCAAACCCAGAGACAATAACTTGGTGGAACAGATTCAACCCCGCCAGCAATAGGTTCGTGAGAGCCTTCCACAGACCAAGAAGTGCAACTTCTCCAACAAGGCATGCAACTCACCAAGATTTAGAAAACACTTTCCCCTCTTTCTTGAGAACTCAAATTAATGGAGACCATTTCTTCCTAAGGGGGGATGATTGATCCAAGTGGATATTGGTGGAAACCCACCTATTCCATATTCTAACTTGCTCATCTGGATAGTTTTCAGCTCAACACATTTCTCTGTAATGGGGACACTTCTTTTTAATTGTGGGTTCTACACTTACAGGGTTGTCCTGAAGCCCTACACATCATCCGGGTGGATATTGGTGGTTGTGCACCTATTGCAACTGGATTTGTTTGGAATTTTTCATGTCAGTACACCTTTTTGTACTTCCAAGGTTGTTTTGGGGATCTAAATAGTGTTTTTTTGGCTTTCCATGGTCAAACTGTAGATGAAGTCAGATTTTGAAAAACAAATGCATAGCTCTCAAAAATACCTTTCCAACAGGCTATCACACACCTAAAACGAAAATCGTATGCAAAAGTTACGACCCCAAGAAGTTAATGTACTAACTTACCCAAACAGGGCCCACATGACTTTTGTCACTTCATCTCCTAAGGTTAGGTTTTTGGATATCTAGGGTTTTTTCATTCATGTTTATCATAAAAGGGCCTTCAGAGCCTCATTGTAATCATATTCTTGTGAATGCGTGCACTCATCACATCTCTTATCAGAGGTAAACCTTCCACCATTCTAGCGAGTTTTGTACTCTATATTTTTATAGTCTCTGTACAATTATTTCATTAATAGAATTCATGTATTGTTGTATTTCTCTGTTTCTGGAAATTTTTATGTGCATTTCATTATAATATCTTTTTTTTCATTTCATTTAAAAAATAATCTGGATCAATGGTATGAGAGCACACTGCTCTTCATCATTTTTTTCAGTGCATGTCCCCGACGAGGTTTGAGTATAGCAAGTTAGATCTCAATCTTGTCTCTCTTCAGGAAAATCGCTCTCACATGCCCAAGTAACCCTCCATGGCAGCATAAAAGAAAAATGATGAAGCATAAGATTATATTAACTTGTTTCTTGCACAAGCTCTCGCATGACAAAGGGACGAGATGATGGAGAATTTTTCACACATCCTTCAACGCTCATTGATAGGAACCAATGCATCTTCAACATGAGGCCATTTTGGAGGAACCTCTCCCTTCAAGGTAAATATTAATTTTGATATTCCCATATTTGAAGGTCAGATAGATACGGATGCCTTAGAAAAATGGTTAAATCTTCTTAAAGGTTATTTCTTTGTTCAAACATTTTCTGAGAAGGAAAAGATCACCTTCGCACTCCTCAAGGCTCTCCCCCATGTTAAAGATTGGTGGGAAACTTGCTGGGAGAAAATTTCCATAGAAGAATCTGGAATATATGGGGTCGAGCCCACTTGGGATTTATTTGTGGATTCGGTCAAGGAACAATACGACCATGTTGATAACTATGAGGACCAGTACATGAGATGGAATACACTACGACAAGAGAAGAGACAAACAGTATCGGAGTTCAAAAATACTTTCCATACCTTGCACACCAAGATGGGTATAAAAGACTCCGAGCGACATCTGATTCTGAAATACTGCAGGGCTTTGCATAAGTACATCCAAATTGAAATGGATTTCCTAAACATCTCATCATTGGGAGCTTCCTATCGATATGTTGTCAAAATCGAGTAGAACTTTAGGCACCAGAATGAATGGGAATTCAAGTGTACAAATCCACAACAACCAAATCATGGGAAAGACAACACTAATCAACAACCACCAGACAACCAGTCCAAGACACAGGAAAAGAAGGGTAAATGAAATATGAAGAATGACTCTCGGAAGTGGTGTGACTTCGACAAAATCCCCTAGAACAACACCAGTGAATGTCGCTCGAAACAATCATTGGTGGACGAGGCCAGAGACAAGGAGACAAACCCATATTCAAAAATTGATATAGAAAATATTTAGAACAGAGAGATCGTGAACATAAAAAATCAACCCAAAGAAACAATAGATCTTGAAGAAGGGGATGTTGGATTACTGAGAGGGGGGGTGAATTAGTAATAGAGAAATTTAATCCTTTTTAACCATATAATCCAAGTGTTATATCAATGTATCATTATCATCCAATAACTACAGAGTAAATAATCAATGAACAAATGAACAATCATACACATACACAGTACACCAGTGTTTTACATGGAAACCCAAAGCGGGAGAAAACCACATAATGTTTTTTCATATATGTCTTGAAGAATTACATTCATTGGAAACACCAACTTCCTTTGTTTTCCAACTGCAACTAGAAGGAGGCTCCAACCCCCTAGTTTCTCGGGCTACAACCTGAGGAAAGCTCCAACTCCCCAATTCTCTGGCTACAACCAGAAGGAGGCTACAACCCCCTATGTTCTCCGGCTACAACCAAAAGGTGGCTACAACCACCTGTCCTTTCCCCATCCAAATGCCCTGACGTATAAGTAGAATGATGGAACCATTGTCACACTATCACTATGAGATATATTGTTGTAATCCTGTACCAATCAACCTGCACCAAATAACCTATACCAATAACCTAAACCATGCATCAACCATGCATCAACCTGTACCTCAACCTGTACCATAAATAAGTGCATCAACCATGCACCAACCTATACCTCAACTTGTACCATGAACAAGTGCATCAACCATGCACCAAACCTGTACAAATAACCTGTCACAACAACTTGTCCAAAAAACCTATCACAACAACCTATCTCATCAATCTTATCAACCAAATAATATCTACTCACCAAGACAACTCTCAAAGATGTGCATCAACCAAGCATAACACAACAACTCATAATCATCACCAAGATCAATATGTTCTTCTAATAATACAAGTATGTTACATCATCAATCTTATCAACCAAATACATCTACTCACAAGACAACTCTCAAAGATGTGCATCAACCAAGCATAACACAACAACTCATAATCATCACATAAGATCAATATGTTCTTCTTAATAATACAAGTATGTTACATCATCCATAAACCAAGTGTCAAAAATACTACTAACAAATGCCTCCAACCATGTACCAATCATGTATCAACTACTCATCAACTATGACTCATTAAGATGTACCAACATCATCAACTATACACCTCATGTATGTGCCAACTCATCAACTACTTGTCTCAACCATGTACCCGACATGTACCTCAACCAAATTCCCTCATCAATTTAATCATTCAAATCTGATTTGTAACTTTGTAATAGACCTAGTGTATATGATCACATACCTACAAACCTTCCTTAACTTTAACAACAAGAGAGTAGCATTTTCATGAAACATTTCTTTAGTCTCACATGACTAGTTTTGGATTAGTCAACAACCCTAAATTGAAATAATCATAACTATGTACTTGTAATGAATAAGGATATGAAAATAGTATAAAATGTTCTTCAGTGTGTTTTATGCAATTCCTTTAGGTGTCACTACTTGGAACCTCTCAGAAAAGGAGTTATGGAAAAAATGGCATATCTTGCTGAATTTTGTCTTATTCTAGGCAGAGACCTTGTAGAGAGTGCCCCACACTGAATATTTGTTGAATCGATCTG
>SNQJ01S0149564.1:0-15471 GCA_010110895.2 Picea sitchensis | reverse complement strand
CAGTTATCCATTCTTTCTGTGTCGGCCTTCCCTGTGTCTAGTCTGATTCACATCATACTATGTTTCACCTTCAAAATCTATTACTCATTTTGTGTCATTGATGTGGGATACATCAAGGCCCTCTTGTGACGAGTTTTGTTCCATTGACTTCAACTCATTATCCGGAATCAAGACTTAGAAATTATTTAGTACCTTGGAGCTTGCATGCCTCAATGGAAAGTTTCCTCGCTTTCGACAGTGGGTTTACATCATTGACCCCTGATCGAAGGATTCCATCGAATGTTCGACTTCAACTCATTTATTCACACTCGATGGATTGTACTATGGTACCTTGGGAGTCATTGACATCAATGGTGATTTCCCTCGTACTTGTTAACAGTTTCATCAATGACCGGTAATCAAGTGGTTACTACCATGTTCGAATTTAACACGTGTCATCACATGGTTAGATTCGTACTATGGGCGACGAAATTGGAGACCCTTGATATCATCTTTGCGATCTAGGTTGTGATGGAGTATGTATAATTTGCGACACATAGATTCACTGTGTATGTCTCGTGGATATGTCATCTTGATTTGAAGTTTCTCGCATAGATCCACAGTGTATTCTGGTGGCTATGCTATATTTTGACGGCCTGGATCCATAGTGTATGGTTGGTGGCCATGACCCATGTCTATAATTTCATCAGTATGTGATCTGAGTATGGGAATGCCTACCTCATAATTGATATATATGATATTCTGAAGATGCTTGGTTGTTCGCAGGTTTCAGATTAGATGTGTTCCTAGTTCTTGACACACACATGCAACTTATAAAGTCTATCGGTTGTCACTGGTTCCATCCTCATACTTTGGGGGGCATTCTGTTACCCATGATTTTGGTCATCATGATGATGTATTGATGATGGTGTACTCAGGATCTTCATAAGAACTTTCTCCAAAGAAAAGTTACTTTCTTCTCTTTCCAGAAATATCATTTTTGAAGGAGGTTCGTAGGCTGCTAGTATATTTGTCTGTGAGAATGCATGATTCTCGCAGGCTACCTTAAGACAGGGTGCGAGAAGTTCGCACTGTGTTGAACTGCTAGGGTGCGAACTCTTTCTAAAGCAAGGAAAAAGATGAATTCTCGATGATTCTAGAAGGGAATCTTCAAGAAGGATGAGATGGCATTCGAATGGTTATCCTAGTACTGGATTCCCTGATATTTTGGGATCATTCTTATCCAAGTAACTAATTCATTTTCTCCTATATATTGACAGAATTCTCATGGAAAAGGTTAAGCAAGGTTAAGCAAGATTCATTGGAGAATTAGTGAAAGAATTGTGTGAAGGACTGAAGCTACAACAACTTGGAGACTCCAACAAGTTTATCCAAACGGGTTCATCTTCTTCATACAAGTGACCAAGTGTGTGTGTCAAAGCCAAGGGCCATCGAAAGTAAGTATGCAACATCAAGGCTCAGGTTGTAATCTTTACTTTCCATTAATATGATACAGTAATATGTCCCTTTCCCATAAAGTTATTTCCACTTTATTGTATAATTCCTTGATCATATACATAGATTGACCGTTGAATAGATTGTGCTTTCTTCACTTTGGTTGGTTTGTGTTGTCATGGTCTTGACTGCACGAGAGCACTGGACCGAACGTGAGAAACAAAGACCATAGGAAGTGATAATAAGGTATGTTATTTGTTCTTGTCTCCTATTTAATTCAATGATCAAAATCTAGGGAAAGATTCATGTTCTATCTTTCTTTGTTCTAGATCCAGGTGGATCTAGGGAGATCAGTTAGTGTCCTCACCTACAGATTTATCCAATAACACATACCTTGTTTAATTCTAGCTTATTATAGAGAACAAACTTGTCGAGCATGCCCTGCACATAATATTTTTTTGTGGATCTTAAAATGGTACACAAAATACAACAAATTGTACTATAACAAATACATTTGTTCCTACTAAATTTGGATCTCTTATGAAGAAGTTATGACATTTTTACCTGAAATACTTGTTTTAGACTAGTTTCAGGACTAGCCACAAACCCTATTTACCACGTAGTGTAACTCCATAAATACAACGACCCACAAGCTTAAAGTTTTATCACAGGTAATTGAATATTTTTACTCAATGACCTCCATATTTTCTGGTCGTATTCATACTAGAAACAAATTTATTGTGAAAATGGTGTAACAACCTCACTATTACGGCCACGGGCGAAGCCAATTTTTTTGTTTTTGTTTTTAAGAATTAAGGGGAAAACAGGCAATGAAGACACAATTTTGACCACGCCATAGATGACAAACATAATCATGCAACCCAGGCAACATGAAACTACGACACCATGCACAGGCACAAGGGAAACCAGGCAAAACAGACATAGAATAACGAGAGGTAACGACTAACCACCCGACGAAACAAGACACACCTACAAGCTAAGGGGCCACTTCTCCTTCCCAGCATAACAATGTTGACGAAAAATACTAGAACCTAAAGGCACACCAACCAACGCATGCGCCCAAGTAAACATACAATGCTCAGCCACACTCACATGGTAGGCACCGACAAGGGTTCCATTCTAACGGAGCACATCAAGTTACAATTAGACAATCATGCGTCCGCTAAATAAACATTAATACAATTAATTTTGCAAATCTAAGTGGTCAATGCCAAAACCATAATTATATATGCCCTCTATCCTTAATTAAAATTCCATCTAGCGAGTCTAAAATTTACAATCCATTCCATACTTACCAATCAATTTTAATCTTTAACACAACTTAAACGGTCAAGACTATGTTAATCCAAATTCTCCTTCCAACTAGACATTAACTTAAATAACAACATTTGAAATCTTAAAGTAGAATGATTCCATTTAAACACTTATGAGAAATTAATCTCAGCATGTAGACTACTATATCAACCAAACTAACAATACTAGTTGTCATTAATATTGAGAAGGAAACTGCCAACTATTAACGTCGTTTTAGCAATCTAACAAGGCAACAACATCGCAGTTACATGACAATTATTATAGMAAAATAAGGCAATTGAGGTAACAATTAACAGGACAGTTAATTCAACAATAACAAGGCGATTTACATAAATTTTATCATAATGAGTAATATAGCAATGACAATGTGATTAACGTTTTAGTGAACATAACCATTAGTAAAGCAATAACAAGGCAATTAATGTAATAGTAACAATCAATATAACAGTAAAAAGGAAATTAATATAACCATAACAAAACAATTAATATATCATTAAGAAGGAGTCTGTTGTCCATTAAATCACTATAGCAAATTATCCTGGGAATTATGGCAATGATGTAGCATTTAATATTGCAATTAACATGGAAATTAACAATAAAACGCAGGAAAAATTTAAGGCAAAATGGTGTCCAATCCAACAATTGCATTCAACCATTTAAAGGGGCAAAAACGTGGTCATAGCAGCAACAAAACGCAGTCATAGTTAATGGCGAATCGTTGTGCCATACCTTAGCAAGCACAGGCTACCATTTAATGGCAATTCATGGGCATTTAACAGAAGCTCAGTCCATCGTTTGAAAGACAAAATGTGGGCATTTAAAATGACAATCTCAGTTTCATTTGAAAGAAAAAACGTGGGCATTTACAACAACAAACTTAGTCTTCTTTGAAAGCAAAAACGTGCGCATTTAAAACAACAAACTCAATCTCATCTGAAAGCAAAAACATGGGCAATTAAAACAACAATCTCAATTTCATTTGAAGGTAAAAACATGGGCATTTACAACAACAAACTAAGTCTCTTTTGAAAGAAAAAATGTGGGCAATTTTAAATGACAATCTCTGTCTCATTTGAAAGCAAAAACATTGTCATTTAAAATGACAATCTCTGTCTCATTTGAAAGCAAAAACGTGGGCATTTTAAATGGAAATTTCTGGCAACTTTTAAAAGAAAAACGTTTTTCCATTTCCAAGATACCAATACAAAATGCAGGCATGAATCAATTCATTTTTCCATTTCCCGAATACCAGCAAAAAATGCAGACATGAATCAATTTTTTTTTCCATTGCCAGAATACCAATACAAAATGCAGACATGAATCAATTCATTTTTCCAATGCCAGAATACCAATATAAAATGTAGAAATGAATCAATCTCTGTTTCCATTACCAAAATACCAACACAAAAATGCATACAACAGTAAGAGAACCGAAAGGATCCAATCATCCAAGGAAAACAACGGAGGTAGACGACTAATAGGTTTGTCCTTCACTCATCATCCTCACATAGAAAAGCATGGCGTTGAGATCCATAGGTCTATTAACACCGAAGCGATGACCATAGATAAGGCTCCTGGCTGACTCCCCAGGCGATGACTGATGAGCTAGGGACGAAGGACAAACAACCAGAATGGTCACAATCAATACATCACAGGCGGTCAAGACATACGAGGAAACAAAGGCCATGGGAGTCAATCAATCATTGAGCTAGGTTATAAAATTTCAGTCAACAATCTAGACAATCAGTATACTTACCCAATTAAACAAGTAGATCCCAAGCATAAATCCTACAACAATCTACAATATAAATGAAGAAAGTGTACCATTGCTTGATCGTCCACTCTAGGTTGAAGTCCCGCGCGCTCTATGCAAATCTTGCTTGCCGACTGACGAGACTTCACCAGTACCTCCCAGCCAATGCTAGGGGTACTATTCTTCCCTCTTATCCCCCCAAGCCACAAAGGGGCCACACACGCTAACCAAAGAATTAGCTAGCTCCCAGCTCACCTTGCAAGGCCGAGACACCACTCCTCACCAAGTTGGGAATCCCAACTCCCACAAGCTAAGTCAGTCAAGTAGAGATTTTTGTAGTGTAACGTTAGGCAAAACAGAAGAACCCCTCCATCCATCTCCTCCTTCCATTATATAGATTTTTGAACCCCTTTACCTTCTCAAAATCTCATTTAAATTAATGTTTAAAAATTAATTCTTAAAAATTCCTCCCCATACAAGTGTCACCCATCCCCTTCATTCCTCCATAAATTAATTTATTTAATTAATTAATTACCCTTATTTCCCTCACCCACCCAGAGTCACTCCTAGATTCGCTCCTAGGTGTCCCCAAATTCTCTTACAGCTTTTAATGACTTTCCCCACTATTAATTTGCACCACTCCTCACCCGCTGGGAATCCTAACCCACAAGCCAAGCTTCCTCCACAAGCAGAGATTTTGTAGTAACGCTATTAGGGCAAAAATCAAGAACCCTCCATCCATCTCCTCCTTCCATTATATAGATTTTTGAACCCTTTAATTCTTCCTAAAATCTCATTTAAATTAATGTTTAAAAATTAATTCTTAAAATTTCTCCCCATACAAGTGTCACCCATCCCTTCATTCCTCCATAAATTAATTTATTTAATTAATTAATTACCCTTATTTCATCTACCCAGAAATACCTTAGATTCATTCCAGGTGTCCCCAAATTCTCTTACAAATTTTTAATGATTCTCTCCCCACTATTAATTTGCTAGTTTAGTTTAAAAATTAGAAAGTTCTTAAATGGTAGACACCTTACTAAATTTGACTTTATGCTTTTTCCTTTGTGTTTCCCTTTTCTTTTATGTTTCATTTTTCTAGTTTCCTAATTATTTTAGATTTCCTCTTCCCCCTTTTTATTTAGAACTCAAAATGGTAGTGGCTACCTTTTGCCTCCCTCCTTTAAACCAAACAATTATTTGCTTCATCTTTTTACTTTTGATGCAACATATCTATATATATATATATATATATATATATATATATATATATATATATATTTTGTTAAAAGGATAGAGAAAATTTTTCCACTAGCATAATTTAGAACTAAACCTTAAATTTCATGGGCTTTGTTATTTTATTAGGAGCCTCAAGCTTCTTAAAAATTATTATCTTGTTATTAGTCCTAAGGCCATATGCGTTCATTTATTTATCATTAATAACTCGACGTGCACTTCAGGACGCACTAGGTGCTCCAGGGTGCCACTCATCTCGCTTCCTTGGCGTGACGTGCCCCTTTAGGATGCACCACGCACTCCAAGGGTACCACTTGCCTCATCTCTGCCTATTGGAATGACGGCCCCTTCAGGATGCACCACGTGGCCCAAGGGTGCCACTTGCCTCTCGCTAACTTGGTAGACATCAAAAACCTCTCGAGTCAATACTCCACCAAGTGATCTTGTGGGATATTAAGGGCCTCTAAGTAATAAGGAACCTGCCTTATTACGCTCCTTTTAGAATCATTGTGAGCGACTATTATAGTCTTCTCTCACGACATCGTGGTCCTCTCAAAAAACTTAACCTACAGCTCGGAGCTTACATTTTGAGTTCTCGTAGATTGTAGGCGAAAGTATTCCACATCCTCCCATCCTCTTGCCCTACATGAACCGTTCAAACTGCTAGTCAGCCTGTATCATTAATGAATCATGTTAGAATATATTCATATCATATCATCTAATCGATGCACTACTATCACATATAAAACAATCAAACCCTAATGGTACACTCCTAGACTCGATCTAGTCCGGTGGGTTCCATCGACGATCCTCGAGGTCCAAGATCCAACACACTCAATAAAACCGATTAAATAGCACGTGTCTATGTCAATGCAGAGAAACAACATGTCATCAACCCATAACCCCTCATAATCAAAACCAATGGTTTAGTTGTATATGCTGCGTCCTCGTGATAATAATTTATTCAGGCTGACAAGAGAGGGATGTTACATACACCCCTTTCTTGGTCTAAAACTTCATCCCCGTTTCAAAGTATAAATTCTGGAAATAAAGTGTATCACGTTATCATAAGTCTATCCGGTCAAACCAAAATGGAAATCATGGTCGCGATATCATGCTACCTTTTTGACTCCGGCTTACTGCTCGGACGATGTCGTAGCTATAGAATGCGATGAGCCAAGATGCGAATCAACTCCGCTACCAGAGCACCCTCGCTCGATGTCACGGGGTAAAGGAACTCATATGTCAATAACATGTAGGGATCACTAATATGTCTCTTCAAAAATAGACAGCTACGAAAACACTGTTCCATATCCAAAGGTGTCTTAGTCACAGCTTCATGGGCCCTTCCAATATCGAATGTCCCACAAACCTAGAGAGATGAATTCTTTCCAACTTGATGGAACTCTATGAAGTTTAATCCCAAGAAGACTCAATCATCAACCGTTACTTCACGACACTCAGACGATCGTGAGCATATAACTCTTCTCTGGCTTTTATCCCACGCTTTCTTTAACTTTTGCCTTATTCTTTTTCATTTTCTTCCATTTGGATCTCTTTGGTCCCACCAAAAGACCCTATCCTCAAGCTTCCATCCTTAAATCGAGGTGCTGTCCTGGCCCTGGAAGAACTTGGGGTGCGTGCCATTCTATCGTTATGCTTAATTTCCACCATCGCGCGAATTCAACTTTGTTTCGGTTCATCACGCATTACGAAGCGCAAAATTCTCAGGTCTGTCACCTATTCGGTTGTCTCTCACAAGATCCGGTCATCGCCACTGCAGAAAGTTGGACTTTTCGTATTATATTAGTCCAAGAGGTAACAATCAAAGATGCTTGGTCTGACCAAATTTTCCGCCACCGTTAACTATTTATTTTATGTGTAATCTCAAACGCGGCCATCAATTTCACCAACTGCCGTAAGTGGTCATGTGTTTAGGTCACTTTTGCACAAAGATGTGTTGTAGTCCAAAGTGGTCGGGCCTTTAGTTCAAATTTCATCCAACAAGGTAGTGTCTCCAAACCTTCAAGGCATAAACGATAATAACTCCAAATCATGTGTCGTATAGTTCTCCTCATTCCTTCTCGACTGAGATGGGGATCACTTCCTTCATCGTCTTGCATCAAGATCAGCCTAAGCTCTCCTTTGAATGTATTTATACATTAAGAAGTGCATAACCATAAAGATCAAGGACCTTAGTAACGTGCGTTGTTGTTAACAACTCATTGAGCTCCGACATGCTTCCGCGCATTTCTTGGTCCAACAAACTTCTTGGTTTTCTCACTTGATCGATTTCTATCTTCAAAATCCTCAACGAATCCATCGAGTAGTATCTCCGCGAACCCATGCAAATACACACTTTCGACATTTTGTGGTAGGCCATTCCATAATAGCCTCGCATCTTTGGTTGGATCCATACCATGATACTTTTGAGATGACATGTTCCTAAGTAGTGAATCTTTCGATTGATAAAATGAGCATTTGGAAAAAATTCCCATACAATTTAGAAGTTCTCGCAAATGTAGAGGTACCAAGCATAAGTGCTTGTCATGCTCCTCTGCCATCCAAGAGCAAATCAAAATATCATTAATCAATACTTGAGGAACTTGTCCAGTATCATGAATACACCATTCGCCTAAACCTATTATGCCCCGCATGCTTGTCAATCCAAACTGTGAAACAAGAAACTCATACTGCCCAAATACCGCCTTTCTAAAGGTGGTCTTAAGAATATCATCCTTTGATCCCTAACTGGTGTGATAACCGATCGCAAATCCCTACAGTTCTAGGTTCAACAATCAAAGGACGAGTCAGAGGCACCTATTCTCTTCCCAAGTTTCACTTTGTTTAGTGTCGAGGAATGGCCCAAGATAGGGAATGGTCCAATAAATGAGGACAATTATCTTCCCTGCCCGAGAATATTCTAGATAGCCCATCATTGATGTTCTATTTTAAGGGCAAATGTTCGCATCTCAATGTGATGTGAGGAAGAATGGCCCGTGATGAATTAGTTTTTATATGGGCCACCTGTTTCGTGATTTGACATCGACAGTTATGGTATTTATATCGCAGCAGTCTCCACAAGAGATATGCTATTGTGTGGTGGATATGTTCCATTATTTGTGACCGTAGGTCACAAATTGAGTAGTTGTGTAATTACTATGAATAAACATAGATGTGTTCGCTAGTTGACATTGTACTGCTATCATGGAGATTATCCAAGAGGGATAGCTGATAGTGCTCATTATGTTACTAGTTGAATGGTTTGTTTGTGCTTAAGACCATTATTTTCAATAATTCCTCCCTATCTAGAGGGAGTGTTGATATTATGGTAGCTTCTGGAGGTATCAACTTCCATTGTGATCCTTTGACAAAATTAGAATACTCCAGAAAAAAAAAAAAAAATAAGGATCAAACATCAAGAGTCTATATTTGACAATGAAGATGAAGATGAGAATTTTTCCTGGTCCAAGAAGGTTCAAATTCCAACATATAAAGCAGCAGTGGAGTTGTTGAGATCACTCCAAGTGGGAGATTGTTGGTTGTGGAACCTCGACATTTAATTCATAGGTCATTGCTTTCACTTGTTTATACCCCATGAAGCTTTTACACCTAATTATCTACACTCTTCCATACAAGGGAGTGCAGAGAGGGCACTTCTATGGGTCCGGGGCTATCCCTCTATTAGGGTCTTGGCCCGAAGGGAAAAATTGCCTGTAAATGTATATTGTAATTTCATTGTAAATCGTATTATTCTATTATAATGAATGGTCGCAGATCTAACGATAGATTATGTTAGTGTGTTTTTCCGAAGGAAACCCTCATTTATGAGGGAAATGTATTATGCTATGGTTGATGGTGAATATTGTATTCTCGATAGGAGATCAGGAGAGAAAGAAGAGGAAGTTACAACAGTTTGTTGTAGGTTGTATCCCTTCATATGATGGATAATAATAAAGGAAGGATTTGGCAATTACTCTGGTGGACGAGTTCAATAATCGGGTGAACCATCTGTGGTTCTCATTAGCATGTATATTCTCAGGTTTTGTTTTTTGCATTTGTTTTATTTTATTGCTCCACTTGCCATGTTTTTCTAATAGAGGCTTCCATCTATGGTCATCACCTTAGCATTAAAATACCTAAGTATCTCAACGCCCTACTTTTCTGAGCGAGGATGATGAGTGAAGGACTAACCTATCAGCCATCTACCTCCATTATGTTGTCCTGTAATAAGGTTCGACTTTGCTCCTCGAGCGCTTGTAAATTAACCTTGAAATTTCTGGTTGATTGCAAAGTTTCTTTTTAATTTCCATGCTTTATAATCGCCTGATAAGTTTATCTCTACATTTTATATATTGTTGGGTGGAACCAAGACTGGTTGCATTAACTCCTCAAGAACGAATGTGCTAGGTTTGTTTATTGATGGCCCTTTTTTTTTCTGTGAATTTATCTCTGCCCATTAATATTTGATGAGTTTTAATCTTGAGCTTTTGCCTAATCGATTGATTGCCTACAAATTATTCTAGTCTATGTTTTCCTGGGGTGATGGGTTGGAGATATTACCTTGGAATATGCAAATGTTTGATGGCTAACTTACCCTTTGGAATGCATTTTCGAGGTGTTTGTTCCCACTATTGGGAATGCATTTTTGGTTAAATCACAACTCTAGAAAGGCGATTTCACCCTGTGTGTTCATCCCTTTTAATGGCGACCTCGCATAGCTTATTCATCTCTTTCGTTGGCAATTTATCTCTTCATAATCATCAAGCTGTTAATGTCAATTTCACTGTGTGTGTTCCTTACTCCTTAATGGCGATTTCACCCTGCATGTTCATTCCTTTAGAATGGCGATTTAGCTCTTCTTCTTCATCATTGCCAGTGGCAGCTCTATTCTCAAGACTTGTCATGGCGTTTTCATTGTAGATGGTAGTGTTTTCCTTTCTTCCTAATTAGTGGTGGATGTTCATGTTTTAGACTGCATCATAGCTTCCAGATGGACCTGATTTGTGAGTTGTGTTAAACGCATTTTAGTCTTGTAGATTTTAGCACCAACCTTCCTCGTTAGGCAAAGAATCCATCCTCTAATTGAGCGTGAGTTGAATCTTAATTAACACCTGGATTTCGGGTTGGGGTAACTACATTGAATCCCAGATTTACACAGTGTTTCTCTCTTTTTTTACAGAGATTTCTTCTACCTCTAAATAATGCTAATAATACCACGCGGGATGCTTAATTTGTTATTCGATTGCCTTAACTTTACGCTTGTCTATCTCTTCGGTTCGCTTTAATGTGGTGTAAATCGTGACTGACATTCTCCTCCTTGCATTAAGAGCTTAATGCTCATGCTCAGATTCTGACTTCTCCTGGCCTTGTACTCAGAGCCTTCATGTTCATGCTCGTCCTTTAATGAAAGATTCATAGCTTTTATTAATGCAAGATTTGTATATTGTAGAGAGGGTGCTAAGTAAGGTGTTTAAATAATTACGTTATATCAATTTGGATTACTATTACATTTTAAGACTTAGACATTTTAGAGAATAAGAGGTTGTGAGAAAATTGTTACCCTGCCCTTATTATAATCCATTTTCACCTTGCATCATGTTGTTTTATTTATGATTGTAAACCTAGATATTGCGCTCTAAGGGATTTAGGCTTACTTCGGTGTTATCCTTAAAATATGGAAAAAGTGTTATAGAGTTCTCCTTTATATTTATTACTTGGAAAATTACAAGTGTTTATGTAAAATTTGATATCATTAAATATAACTTGTTATTGAGAAGAGGAGAAGGTTCAAGATCTTTTAGATGTATATAAAACAATAATAGAAAAGGATTGTATTATCACCTTTTAGAAAATAATATCTTTTAAATTACTATAAGAAAGGAGAATGGTAACTTCTTAGTCACTTTGAGGTATTAAGTTATTGCTTTATTATGGTTTTTTATAGTGGGTCCATAATGCTAAGTACCAATGTAAAGAATAATGAATTGATTTTGCACATGAACATAGGAATTACCTTATTCTCTTTAGTAAGTGAAAAAATACTTAAGATTGTTAATATGATTATTCAAGTAAATAACTAGTTGGACAGAGAGGTGGATTATTATAGAATTGTCCATTTAGTGGTAATTAAATTCAAAATTTGTAAGGAGAATAAAGACTAGATTGCAAACTTTAGACTTGTTCATTTAGATATGTAATTGTTGTTAGATGGATTTATAGATATCGCCTAACTGGAACTCATGCCCACTAAAATTTGAGTCATAATTCATGTCAAGTTCGACGGGTAACTCCGTGACTAATGGAATTTAGACTAGTTAATTGATTTGTAATTAACGTCAAACAAATCCCATCATAGAGAATTGACCTTTCAAATGATTAATGGTTGGTTGTGGACGAAGTCAATTTTAGTTTGTGCTTTTTATTGATGGTGTGATTGTTCATTTTAATTACCGTCCATAATGGGTTGTAAACATTTAATGTGCTTGTTCTGCTTGTGTCAGGCAGGATGTAGACACCTCTTTGTTCCTCAGAACATTCTCCATCCTGAGACCTTAAATGGTCAAAAATCGATGGGAACTCGACTGAGCTGTTTTGTCTTGGAGGTCCTAACCATGGAGGGTAGGTTGGGCAGGTAGTCATTTTTATTCGTGTCGGTTGAATGTTGTACTTTGCTTCCAGGTGTTTGATGTGTTTTTATGTTAGGCTGTTATGTTGTTGTTGTGTGAGTTGTAGGCATTGTGTTCATCATCGTGTTATGCTGTTGAGAGTATAATTTTGTTATTACCTTCCTGCCACACACACACACACAAGAATTATGGGTGTTTTTACCGGGTTGTACATCTAGAGGGAGTCATAATTTGATGGATGTCACAGTAATGTTAATGTATTTTTGTACATATCACACTTTGTTGTTTTCCTAGATTAATCCCATGTTGTTGTGTCTTTTATGTATTTTTCATTTTAGTTTGATTAATCACATTTTTGTTTAGGGTTTCTTTAGTTCTTCCTTCACATATTATCTTCATCTCAAATTTGAATGTTGGTGTTCCCTTACAAGATTTGAATCCTTCATTTGACTTGAGGATTAAAATTTGTGTTTGAGAGATGAGAAAGGACAAGTTTGGTCACATATTGAAGACATTGTGACGAGTCATGGAATACATGGGATGATATATCTTAAAAAAAAATCATGAAATATGGATAATGACTAGTATTTGTGGTGGAGTGCATGTTCCTATTAAGCATACCACAATAATCCATATGTAGAGGAAAGTGTCTATTTTGTTTTCCTTTGAGCTCCATACCATATTTATAGGATGATCACTAATATGAAAGTTTTGGGGAGACCCGTGGGTTGAACTTAAATGCCTAACATTTCCTTAGAAAATCAAAACAACTTTTTCAGACACCCCCTTTTTGAGTTTTTACATACCCATTTACACATTCAATAGCTTCTATATACAAATCTAAAAAGGGTGAGAAGAATTTGAAATAAAAAGGATGTTGAAAGAACTATTAATAGTGTGTGAAGTACAAGTAAAACCTGCTAGCTATGGACGCTCAATCGTAGTAGAGGGGCCATGCTTATATGGTATCGAGGAACATTTGTCAGGGGTATGGATGCTCACTGGAAGTGAAGAAACTAAATGTAAAGAGAGATGAAGAACACAATTATGTAGATGTCTTCTAATTGTATAAAGTGAAAACCCATGGTTAAACCAAATCCACAAAAAATAGCATAAATAAATTTACCCTCACTAATTGGCTCTTTGAAAAGGGTATGTTAGATGGAAAGCACTTGAAATATTAGATTATATATTTTAGAAATTTGGCATCATTATGGTACATATAACCTTTGGAAAAATTTCTTTCAGAATCAAGAAATGGAATTGCTTTGACAGAGATAAATGCCATTTGTTGTGGCCACAACATTACCCTCTTCTTGTTTCTTTTGATAATTAAAGGAAGAGGGAGGGGGATACCATTTTTTTAATTCAGTAATGCCTAATCTATTCTGCTACTGTTTTTATTTCACAATATATTATACCCTAGGGGTGATGTTTTTGGATCTTATTGACCGCTATCTTTGAGGAGGATTTTTCATTGCCTGCCCTCTTTGTTTCTATTGTACATTATTTTTTTATTCTTCAATAAGTCTGCTTTCACCTCCTTTATCCTTGTAAATATTTAATTGGAACTCTTTTAACCATTGATAATGTTTATTGACTCTTATGAGATTATGTTTGATTGATATTTAATCTCTCTTTTTCTATGATGAAATCATGCTTTTTCTTGTACCTTAGTTTGAAGTGGTGTTATTGAATTCATAAAGACACCAATTTTCTCAAAGCAGATCGAAGATATCAATACATGGTATGGCTAATAAAACATGATTGAAGGGTAGTCTTATAGTGTAATCATGATATTAAGGAATCCAAAGGTCAATTTTGAGTATCCTATGATGACCTCTATAATGCGTCAATGCTCCTCATCTAGAAAACCTAGGTAGCATTCCATTGAGGCTCTTAGGATCATCTATGATACTAATTCGAATTTTGGATTTAATCTTTTATCATCAAGGAATTCTTATTGATGTCACGATCAAGTGGTGTAAATAGTTTAAATTTGTATTTTATACAAATTTCCCACTATAGTCTAATCATCTTCTTGTACATGACCTCTCATTTTGTGGGAAATTTTACAAATTTTCCTCTCAATGGGTTAAATATTTGAATGTATAGTGGACCCATATGAATGCGAAATTCAATGTTATGTTTTATGACTTGAAGAGAATTTGATTGTAAGGATGTGACATTTCCTTGTGCATTGTATTGTACTATCATCTCACTACATCATCGACAACTGAATGGTTGGAATATTGTTGCTTTTCATATTCTAATTTTTTTCCGCATATTCATGCTCAATCCCTCACATGTTAGTCAAATTACTCAGTTTAAAATTCATAACTAGAATTACGGGATATTTAATCTTTTCCAAGATTTTAAGATTAGATACATGAATCTCTCATGACATTTACTTACAATAGAATATTATTCATAAAAGGCCAAGATCATAGATGATAGACTCTAAGGAATTCCTTCTTTTAATTTCCTTATTTTTGAACAAGCCTCACTCTTTTTTTTAGGTGTTTTAGTAAAATGGCAAGAGAAAAAAATATAAATTTTATAACATAATAAAAAGTATCTTCTTCCTTGTATAATAAAGTTTATTATTTTTATAGTTGCAGTAACAAGGTTGCATAGTCATTTTATTTAGAAGACACTTATTAGAAAGGTCTTATTGATTACCCATAGTTACAACCATTTTTTCATCGATGCTTTTTTCATCGATGTTTTGAATCCTCAATCCGGATTCATCTTGAAGACCAATCATCAAAAGTAAGAGTTGTGAGGCATCAGTATAAATATAAGATGCAATGCATTTTGGAGATAATATTATCAAATAGATTTGAAAATATAAAAGGAAGAATTCCTAGGAGAACTATGAAGAAAACCTAAACTGAAACCGTACGAAAATATGTGATAATATATATTACAATGATTCAATATATTGGAAATATTTGATATATAGATTATTTATAATATTAAATAACATATTATTAAATAGTAATTGAAGTATTAATATGATTAAATAGTAATGTATATATAATATTAAACTAATCTTATAAGATATTTAAGTGTTAAGTA
>SNQJ01S0149563.1:23346-35299 GCA_010110895.2 Picea sitchensis | reverse complement strand
GAAAAATGAGTGGGAATTTGAGTTTTTGTGTTTATAAAGGAAAACCCTATTCATTTTTTTATTGTTTTCCGAATTTTAGAGAGGAAATTTGTGAAACAGAGATTTATCAACAAAGATTTCTGAGTGAGTGGATTTTTTTTTAAGAGACAAATTCGAGGGGGAGTACTATAGATCACACAAAAATGTGCAGAGGAGAAATTTCAGGTATATGATTTCATTCTATTAATCATATTGATCATTCTCCTATTTGATTCAAACATTTTTTAGTGCATTCCCAAACCAAAAAAAAGGGTTTCATAGTTACCTTCAATATTGGAAGCCCTAATTTCCTCGCTATTCTTTTTCTTTCTCCTTTATATTTCACATGAATAAAATAATTTTAAGCATAATTTCTTTATATGGTTTATCTATTTATATATGGGAATTGCCCATCCGTTGCAATGAAACCACTCATTTTATTGTATCCCAAACCAACTTGTCGTTGTTAGTTTTTTATTTTTAAATGACTTCATGGTGACCGATTCACTTTGTACATAGTAAGTGAAATCATGTGTATTTGTTTGTAAACGATGTCTCTTTATTTCAATTCGAAACATTATTAAAAAATATTTTTTGCAGTTAGCGGTGAACATTTTACCTACATACACACCAAGAAACATTGTTTACAAAGTGTACCATTGAGTTTAAAATAGAAAAAGTATTGTTTTTGTATGGAAATCACCATTTCTTAAATTTGTTCATAGCTCGATGATGTGTGATGCAGGAGCATCTCCAACAAAGCACGAGTGGAAGATAGCTAGGCACATTAGTGTGAATTTTGAAGAAATTTTGAATTTAAAAGTTGTCATATCAACGTAATATCTGAAAAGAATTGTAATTAAAGAACATCTTTGATGTTTTGAGGCGGATGATCTCATAAGGTCACCGAATAATGTATTTTATTTTAATGAAGTTGAGTGCAGTAAAGATTCAATGTGTTCGACCTTATTTGTCTATCACAAACATTTATTGTAATAAATTATAGTAGTTGAATGCTTTTATTTTGATAGTGTTATGAGGAAAATGTCTTTATGGCTAGGGGAAAACCACAACATATGGAAATGACTACAGAAATCAACTAGAAAAGACAAGATAAAAGGCCTAGCTCATCTAGACGTTCGATGAATTCCACTGTTGAGCACTTGACCCAAAGCAATATACTTGTAAATAGTCCTCAACAACCAAGAAAAGAAAGCAAATGGTGATAATATATAATGTTAGCACATTCAATAGAATAATCCATTAACATTCATATTAAATATTCCCATGGAATAATAATTCAAATATTTGCAAGATATCAATTAGACGAAAAAAGAGTATTTCTATTAAGATATGATCATAAGAAGTGAAAGAGTTATAGACTTCTGTGTCGGCATGGTTCAAAACCGAGAAACTAAGTTCCTTCCAGCTGGGCCTCCACCACTTTAATCCTCCACCAAAGGCAAGCTCATGTAAGAGAGACAATGGAGTTCTCACTCAATAAGGGAAGAACTTGGGGGCTCAACACTGTTTTCAAGATTAAAGGATAAAATGAATGCTATGATACAGAGAAGGAAACAAGTTTTGCAAGTAAGAAAACTAGTTCCAATAGTGGAACACACCTATGCTCAATGCAAGGAGGTTCATGTGGGAGATGGATACTTGGGGGAATGTTCCCTCCTGGGTATAGAGTGTCGAATTGTGAAGGATATAAATGAGGCTCTTCTTAGTTGAGGATGCAAAACTACTGAGGAAAACAATTTATAACACAAAGCGAGAACCGACTATAGGCTCAATACTGCAAGCAAGGGCATGAGATGCAATCACAACTTGATGCCGAAAAATGTCCTTTTTCATAATATTAGTTTAGTTTGTTTGAAAAAAGGATAAAATTGTACCAAATAGACATCCTTTCAAATCCAATTTACAAGTGTGAAAGAGACAAGTTCATTCATAAATATTTTTTCATTTTGAAAACGAGTCGGAAAAGAGCTTAAATCAAAACAGGCGGGGAGTCCTCTAGGTATAAGTTAGCATGCTTATAAATGAGAAATGAGGATCAACATAAATTCATTTATTGGCTATAAAGGATTCCCAGTCCTATGGAAAAAATCTCTCTATGGGAACCAAAGTGAGAAGAGGATCTAACTAGGGTACGCATGTTTGGTAAGTCTCTACCATTTGATAATGACACGTCTTGTAGCGGATGGAGGGTTCTGTGTCACAAAAAATGGGTTCATAGCTAAGGAATATGAGTGATAGTTATAGGATAATGCAAGTTTGCATGATGGAATGGATACCTATCCTATATGTTGGGTAGTAAAAATACATGCCCGTAGTTACTAACGGTCAACATAACGATAAAAACCAAAAGAATCCTTGATGAAAACTACAAAACCAACTCAATCCACTGTTTTATTAGTCCATTAGGTGAAACAATGGTTTGAAACTATATAAAGTGGGTAAAAAATGCTATAAATAGTAACAAAAACCAAATTTTATCATGTCATTTTGACTTTTTACCCAAATAGTGAAAATTCGACAAAATTACCTCCGATCTTCGACTAGTGATTGGGGAAGCATCGAGTGACGGAATCAGAGACCATCTGGACCATGTAATTCCTATTCCCCTCCTCTTCCTTTCTATTGGATTACATTTTTTATTTATGTTTCAAAATTTGAGTTAATCAAGGTGCAACTTAGGTATCTCGGTGTACGCGGGCTACTATTCATCAGGTTGTGTATATGCGAGGTTATAGGTGAATGTGTAAAATAAATACCACGTTTACTAAACCCTATACACCAATTTTAATGTTTCAACCCACGTACAAGACCGTAAATAAGGTTTTTGATGGTTGCTAACTAAAAAATTAATGTTTCTCTGGTAGGATGATGCTAGAATGGAGGGAAAGGGAACATGCGAAGGTAGATGATGTTGTGGAAAGAGATCCGAGGGCCCGAATGGAATTGAAAAGATGCAAGTTGTAAAAAATTTGGGAACTCAAAGGGATGAGGGCCTAGGTGAGGTTTCTACAGTTGCTCATGGATTACTAGGATCCTGACAGTGAGAGCTTCAACCTCGATGGGAAACCATTAAGGATTGAACTCGAGCATATATATTTCTTGACTGGGTTGTCCCATCGGGGTGAGGTGGTGAAACTCAAATCTCAGGGAGCTAGGAGCAGTATACCAAGGACCGAGAAGGTCGGGATTCAACTTCCCATCCGAGCAATAAAAAATCTCAGCCTAAAGATTGTTGTCCTCGTTTTGACCAGGATCATAAGATCAAATCCGTTGCACCAGGCATCGAGGCCACTCATGTTCTATTTTTTAGAGTTATTGAGACTCACAGTGTACGATTGGTGCACCTCACTACTAGCTAATATGAAGAGCCAGTTGACAGAGCGCAAACAAGGTGACAAGAGGAACTTCGGGTTTGCCTCCATCTTGTGTAGTTTTTTCTTCGAGCGGGTTCCAGGTTTGGGACATAGAGTCAAGATCATTCCTCGAGGACCTCATGATCTAGCCATGGCACGATGGACCAAGGTAATGAGATGACAGAGGGGAGCTAGGGTTCCCACACCCTACAACGAGGATTTCTTTTACTGGTGGAGGTGACAGGTCATTTCTTTGGATTACTACCCCTATGTAAGGATTGAATTTAGAGGGGAATCTAATATGCCACTACCACTAGGGACCACCTACGGGGACATAGGTATGTCAAAGATTTTAAATATTTCATTTTTTTTGTATTTTTGTATAGTAAAAAAAATTATTTTTGGATGATGCTTAATTACTAACTAGACACTTGTGTGACACAAACATAGGTTCGTGATGGTTGGACGTGATTCCACAACATCATCGGAGGCACCATAGAGATGAGGCGGCAGGAGGAGAAGCATAGAGAATCCTTCAAAACGTGCAGGGAAACCTATCTCATTTGACACATAGGATTTTGATGGTTCAGGTAGAGGATCTGTGCGAGACCATGTAGCGGTAAGTCGTTGGTGTTCCCAGAGCTCGGGTGTGAATCTTTCGGTATCTCGCAAACGTCGTAGTTTGTTATCATGATACACATCTGTCTCCACAGGCGTAGATGTCGTGGATTTTTTATTATCGATTGTATATGTGTATTGAGGGTGTTGGCCCCTATTTTGTACTATAAACACCATAATTTTTTAAATTTATATAAAATAGGGTTCTTCGGATTTACTTATATTACAATGTGTACGTTGATGATAATTTTTTCTTTTATTTACTTATGTGACAAATTCCAATTTAAAACAAAACTAGCATAAGCATTGGATACATAATTAGAAATCCTAGGTATGTGATGATAAGTAATAAAATCAAACTGTCTCTCTAAAATACATACTCGTAGGAATCGTCGGAGTAAAGTAGAATCACGCATGCAGTAAATTCCATTCAACTTACATACCACTAACTAGGAATTTAGGCAAACCACTAAATATCAAATACCATGTGAAATAACATCGCACAAAAGTTCTATAATGGTGTTATAATCGGCCACATTATTTGTGGATGGCACTAGGCATACACCACCTGAAGACACCAGTAGACTCTCGGGCAAGTAAATCACCCAAGCGACAGAAGCCAAGTTCCTTGCATGACGACTAGCTTCATCTTCAAAACCTAAGTAGACCGAAGACTCCTTTGACATCTGCCAACCAAGGGAAAAATCAATAAGAAAGGTGAAGATGAAAAATAAAGGGAAACGATATAAACACTAAATTAGATTAGTATACAAAGAGTTACGCCCAATATTGGGGATAAAGTGTAATATATTTTCAAGTAGATCCCATTCCCGGGCTTGGCCAACATGTTCCCTTCATAATATTCTAACTCATAGGCTCCTTTTTCTAAGACACGTCGCACGATATAGGGACCGTGCCACATGGGTTTGAACTTTCCTGCCCCCAGTGGTTCTTTGTCTTGATCATATTAAAGGACCAATTCACCCTCAGTGTACAACTGAGGATAGAAAAACTTATTGTATTGGACCTTGACACGTCTTTTCTTCACCCTGATAGTCGTAGAGTTGTCTCGACGTTTCTCCTCAAAACTCTCTAGGTGTATGAAACATCGCTCGAGATCAAAAGTGTCAGGGAGGAGCACGACTTCCAGTCTAAGAGAATGGATTTCACATTCAATAGGTAATATCGACTCCACATTGTGTACTAACTAGAAAGGAGAAAATATTATGGAAGTATTGACCGAGGCTTGGTATTCTCAGAGTGTGGGATATACCATAATGTGCTAGTCAGATTTACTCTGGCTGAAAGTTTTCTACAAAATGGTCTTGAGAGGATTTTTGATAGCCTCTACCTATCCATTTTCCTGGGGGTATTAAAGAGAAGAATGAACATGCTTATACCCCAGCTTGGATTCTATCTCTTCCATCATTTCATTCTAAAAGTGATTTCCATGATCAGTGACAATCTCACTTGGGATACCGAACCTGGCGATAATTTGATTGAATACAAAGAAGGCAGTAGTCTTCCCTTAGGATTTAAATATAGGCATGGCCTCGGCCCACTTAGTAAAGTATTATATGGTCACGATAATGTGTTGATGTCCCCCAGCCGAAGTTGGGTTGCAATCCATGATGTCCACCCCCCAATTGGTGAAGGGACTGATGGTAATGTCTGGGTGAACAGGGGTTGCATGCGAGCGCATTTGCGAGTGAACACCCGGTAGGGGTGACACTTCTTAAATACTTCAACACAATATTTAAAGATAGATGGCCAGAAAATTGGTTGGGCTATCACAAGCCTAGATAGATGACCAGCACAAGCCCCCTTGTGGAAATCGTTTAGAACTGACTCAACTTCTTCGTGAGTTAAACAATGATGCAGGATATTGTCTATTACTCGATGATACAAAGTTTTGTTGAATATAATGTAATTCTTGGCTTGGTATCATACACGTCGTCGGTCATCTCACACGATTTGATGAGGGAAATTTAACGTTTGAAGATAGAGAAAAATATATCCATACTAGGGTTTGGATGACGAGACAAGGAAAATGTGTTCATCCAAAAACGAATAAACATGGATAACATCCTCATATTATCATGGCAAGTCGGATATTAACTCCACAAAGACTAGTGATTTCTTGGATTTTGAAGAAGCAAAATCGAGATCAAATTCTTGTAAAATGACAATCCATTTATTATATTTTCCCCCTATGATACACCTGGTAAGTACGTATTGAAATGTATTGAAATCGGAAACCACATTAGTCTTGAAAAGAAATATATAACGGCGTAAATGTTAGACTACGTGAACGACAACCAAAGATATCTTTTCAACGTGAGAATAATTGAGCTTAGGACCGCCTAAGTTTTGACTAAGATAGTATATGACATGATCGTGGAGCTCATAATCCTCCTGAACCAAAACCATACCAATCGTCTCTTCAGACACGATGAAATAAAGTAATTAATCCCTATTGTAGTCAGGAGACATCAATAGAGGCATTGATACCAAGGCTTTCTTCAAATCATCGAAGGATTCTTGGGCTCACTCATCCCAGATAAAATGGGTGTCCTTCTTCAAAAGATGCATGAAACCCTTAGTAATATTGCCATAGTTTACTATAAACCAACGTAAATATTTAGCTTTCCCCTATAAACCTTGAAGTTGTCGAATAGTGCATGGGGGAGGCAATCGAAGTATTGCCTCAACCTTTAAAAGATCTACCATGATCTTGATCTTAGAGACTACAAATCCCAAAAGACGTCTAGACCTAACACAAAAGATGCATTTATGAGGGTTCAACTAGATTCTATAATGATGACATCTTTCAAAAACTAGCCGAAGTTGCTTAGAGTGAGCAGCAAGATCATCAAGATAAGCTTCGACTATATGATTAATATCGTGGAATGCGAAGGTCATAACACGTTGGAAGGTTTCTCCAAAAATTTTAAGGATGAAAGGCATCTTCCAGTATGCAAAAGTACCCCAAGGACAAATAAATTTCGTCTTGTGTTGATCTTCAGGTTTAATTTGAATTTGGTTATACCCTGAAAATCCTTCCATGAAAGAAAACACTTCGCTTCCCACACACTCGTCAAGAATCTGATAGATGAAATGTGTCGGGAAGTTGTCTTTAGGATAGGATTTCTTCAGGTCATCAAATTCCATGCATACATAGATGGTTCCTTGCTTCTTATTAAAAGGAATGGGATTGGATACCCATTCATTCAAGGGAACAGGGAAGATAAAGCCAACATTAAGTAGTTTCTCTATCTCTGCCTTAATAGCAGGGGCCTTCCGAGGATTGACATATCTTAGACATTTTTGAACAGACTTAGCATTTGGATAAGTTCTAATCTCATGCTCAACAATTCCAGGGTCGATTCCTAGAATCTCTTCATATGACCAAACAAATACATCTCCGAATTCCTTGAAGAGCTAGGTGTAGATCATGATTTCTTCTGGTGAACAATTTGCACCGATATGTACATTTTCAATCTTTCCATAGGTATGAGAGATATCGATTGTGATGGTAGGAGAGATACATGCCATATTTGCTTCAGCATAAATGCCGTGCTTATCAAGTGTAACTACGGCATGACCGACTATCTCACTCAAAGTAGATCGAAAGTCATCTTGTTCGATTCTAGCAAGCTCTTGGAGAAAATAAGAGTGATGATGCATATCATCCCAAGGTTTGTAAGAACCATTCATGTCTTTGATGATAGATTCATACGAGGGTAATATATTGTCGAGGTAGTCATGTGATCAAGACAACGAAGTGGCCCACACAGGATGAAGAAGAAGATCGTCCTCATCCGTTGGCAAGGTAATAAGATCAGGATCGACAGAAGAGTCAAGAACAACTTGATATTCTATCTTTGTTGCCGATAGTGGCATGGCCATTCCAACATGTGACTGACCTTAACAAGATGAAGTTGAGGAAGGTAGGGTCCAAGGATTGTTAAAATAGGAAGTGCAGAAAGAAGCATACATCTCTGATGAAACGGGCCTACTAGACATGGCATAAACATAGTGAATTGTTGCCATGAATTTGAAGGTACTTGTAAGAGATGAATACATTTCGACACTGATATTCTGAGTTTTCGGATGAGAATTATCAACCATGGGGATAAATAGTCCAACAAATTCACAGGGGCTAGCATACGCAAAGGATAACTGATCGACTGTCACAAACTTCCCATCATGAGGAAAACAAAGAGTACGGAATACGGATGATACGATGACATTCATAGCATAAGTCCAATTGCTTCCTAGTAACAAGTTATAATCGAGGGGCACATCAACCACCTCGACATCCAACTCTACAGTCTTCCCACCTAACTGGAACGGAAAGGCAGGAAGAGTACCATGAGGGCGGAAGGAACGAATGTCAAAATAAGTCAACATGGTCGGATATTGAGAGAGAGTTGGAGAGCCAAGAGATTTCCAACAAATCAGGGACATAACACATGTAGCAACACCTTCATCAACAACTGCACGTTTGATGGTATACTTCAAGTAAACCCTGTGGATTTGGAATGCCACATGGTAAGGAAATCCAGGCTTCACATCCGTGACGTCAAACTTGATAACTTTTGAGCCATTGGTGTGTAGAGCTACTAACACAAATATCAATGCATTCCTCTATGAAGGACACATGTGGAGTACCTCCAGATCAGACATCGCACAAGGGGTTTGACCCAGATCCTCAACAATAGAGTAATTATGGGTGGCTCTAGAATTTGGATTGTGGTTAGAGCGCTTGAATAATCCTTTCAGAATACGAGGCAGTGGCTCTAACTTTTCGATTTGAAAAGGCATCTCCAGAGGAAGAGGAGATTCTAGACCAGGTACAATCTATGAGGAGTTGAAATCGCGATACCAGGTGGCTACATTAACTTGAGAATTGACCATATTTATGCACAAATGATCATTGTCTTGTGTCGGTGGTAAGATCTAACTGTTGGTCTTTGAATATTGCTTCTTCCTCATATGTAACCCCAGATGTAGAAACATCCTTTGAGATAGGAGGCTAAAAGGACTTAAGGAACCATTCTAACAGGAAATTCGTGGAATGCATGCCTTTATCAAGCTCTTCCATCTATGCCACTCCTGGATGTGATATGAGATATGAGTGGTTGTGTCCTGGTGTAAGGTCGATAGAATTTCTATGCCATCCTCATAAGGAACTGACAATTGGAAGTGGTTAACAAAGACTAGCACCATATGACTAAAGGTCCCATATGCTTCCCTAGGTAGCTCAATATAACATTTCCCAGCAACCCCAATGAGGGTGCGTTGAAACAATCTTAACCAAATGTAGTCGTCATTAAGAGAATTCGAAGAGCACGATAGGTGAAAGGTGGTGACATGATCACTGGGATCCTCGCCTTTCTTACCTCCGAATTTTATAATTTATGAAGGAATATTTGTGGGAACAGGGGGCCATGCAGGATCATGAAACATAGGGTCATTCATCAACTTAGACAAGTCTAGAATATTAAGTGTGGCTAGAAAAGGGAGACGTGGTTGTGGCATCTGGCCCTAAGCTCCCTGGAAAGATTGTGTTTGGCGAATTGCATCCTATACAGAGTTCTGGTAAGCACCATGGCCATATATGGGATTGTAATACCCTTATCCAGGTTGATTCATAAGAGGTTGGTTGGGAATAACTCCAGTAGGAATGTTCTGATGGGGGTTATAAAAAAATTTCCAGCCAGAGTGGCTTCGGGTTGGGGGTTGCCCAAGGTGTTAAAATGACCTCCTTTGGGTGTGAATCTAGAGGATAGAGGTGGATTCATCATGCCAAACATGTTGATCGTAATTGACACTGAAGAGGTGACAATATAGGACGGAAATTGAGCAGAAGCTTGTCCTCCAGGTTGGTTTCTCCACCCTGAAGCAACTAGATTAGACCCGGGGTTAAAAGAAGGAATTCATCCCATAGTAGGAGTCATTTGAGGGATATAAGAGCCACCAAATGAGAATGGAGTATAAGGAGTAGTTGTGACCCCAAGTCCAATGCTAGCATTAGGGCCAATAGCTAGGATGGAGTTTGAAAACTGTGAAGTAAAATTCAACATACCATAGGAAAAAGGGGCTAGAGGCCATAGGGATGGGCTGAACACTATAGCCCACTAAGTGACCAAGAGACCCAAATGGGTTCATGGAAATAGGTTGAGCATTTACTATAGGAAGAGAAATAATGATAATAAGTGCCTCGAGCACTACAACCATTATGGTTGCAGGAGTCGAAGTTGCGTTAATGCAGACCCCCTACCTCTACAGGGTCCACTGACCTCCCAGTCTATGGATAATTCCAATTTCTGAGCTAAAATGGCTCTTCGGGCTCCTATTGGAACCCTTTGAACAAATCCATAGGTCCCTTTGTCCTCTGGCATAGTTCTTGAGAAAATCTGTGCATGCGCTTTGCTTTCGGTGCTTTTCTCTGTTCCGAACCAACACCTTTCGGGTTTTAGGTTTTCGGGATTTGTGCATGAGAGCTCCCCCAGGCTCCTTTTCCCTCCAACTCTCGGTCGCTGAAACGCCAAAATCCACCCTTGACTATGGTCTGCTTCTCGGGATTTCAGAATTCACGATTTCGCGATTCCAGTTGCAGATGGTTCTTGGTCCTTCGAACTACCGGACCCCAGAATGATGAAATCTACCCTTGACCATGTCTTCTTTTTGATATTTCAGAATTCATGATTTCGTGATTCTACGAGTTGGGATGCCCTGTCTCACAACTCCTTCATTCTTGAACTCCCGGTTGCCGAAATGCTGAAAAGGGATTAATGGCTCGACTTGTGCTATTCTGACATCGTCTGCTTTCAGGATTTCACGACTTTACGAGTCAAGAATCCACATCTCCTGACTCCTGGCCTCTTGAACACATGGGTTCCGAAATGCCGAAATGACGGTCCATGAACAGGCACTACCGTCTTTCGCGATTCGGGAAATCGTGATGCAAGCGTTCCCCCATTTATATGTCTTTCGAATCCCTAGTTCACGAAATGCCGAAATCTCTCCCTCTGAGAGATCAACGACCCAGTCCTCCTACAACTGAAATCTTTCGGGCCTTTTCCCAAAACCTTGACCGCTTTCCATGTATCCTCCTTGATGGACGGTCCTAGTCCTTTCACAAATTCTCCTTTCGCGATTTCTGGAGACTCTTCACTCTCAGTCTCCCGGTGTCTGAACCCCAAAAATGTGGACCTCTTGACATGCGTCCTCTGAGATGGACAGTTCTGATTCTTTCGGGACTTCGATGAGTCCTCTCTTCCCTCTTCTATTACGAGGATTAAACCCCTTGCATCTCCTTCTAGATCCAATGGATATCAGTACTTGGATTCTAGATCTGATGACCGAGATCCTTTTTCCTGTGCACCTACCAGGGGCTCAACCCTGTGCACGTATCCGTGATCCAGTGGCCAGATCCAATGGCTGGTGCAATTTCTCACACTGGGAGTTCACGATGCAATGACTCCAAAATCCCTTGATGCTCCAAACCCCAAACTCCAAAATGATGAAATGATCTGACGGCTATAGGCCTCCCTCAATCCAACGACCCTGGCCTTTTTGGAGTTTCGTGAACCAGAAGTTCACGATGCAGTGACTCCCAAAATCACTTGTCATTCTAGACGCCGAACTCTGAAATGTTGAAATGTCAAAGTCTTGAGCTTTTTTTACTGTGAAACCTCAAAGAGTTTCTCGACCTTCTGCTCCTTTCTTTTGTTGCTCTGTGTGCAAAGGCATTGTTTTTCCTTAGCTTCGGGACTTAGAATATGTCCACCCTCGCACACTCCTTGTGCTACTGAGTATTTCGCTAAACTCAGATCTGAGAAGTTTTCATGGAAAGAAAACTCCCTACACCCACCTGGCATTCTTCTTCTTGATGCACACCTTGAAGATCCTATAGAGTATTCAGAAACTCT
>SNQJ01S0149563.1:7303-23336 GCA_010110895.2 Picea sitchensis | reverse complement strand
ATGCAAGACCTTCTGCTTATCTCTCCCCATTGCCTACCTGGAAACTTGAAAGTTCACTTCTTCCCACTTGGCATTTTACGAGATCAATCGATACCATCTTCATCAACACTCCTTGCTACCCTGAACTCATCCCCGAGTTCATGAGACTTTCAGACAGTCTCATCTGCTCTCCCTTGCCCACTTGGCAATATGGGATTTTTGTCCTTCCCACCTGCCAGTTTATGAGATCTTCAACTAATCTCATACCATTGCCCTCCTGGCAATATGAATTTCCATTGTTGTCCTCCTGACAGTCTATGAGATCTTCCAATGATCTCATTTCATTGCCCACCTAGCAATTGGAAAATTCATCCCTGCCCTCCTGGTAGTTTATGAGACCTGAAATTGATCTCTCTTCCTCATCACTGAGGGTTTCTCCAACTTCTAGCTCATAGATGAAAACCAACTCTGTGTCACTGAGGCTTTCAGCACACCTCAACCATATTTTCAAAATCCTTTGTTGTCTTTTGGCCAACAACTCCTTGAATGGACACCTCACCTTCTTTTTCATGGGCCATTCATACACCCATCATGTTCTTGCACTCTGTTGCATTCGAAATGCAAGCTCCTCCATCATCGCTCTTATCTTGATGAGTTCCTCACCAATTTCTTCTTTGGTTTTCTACTGGTGGTCTCCTATTCCACCACACTCATGGCCTTCCGTAGACATCTCTATATTTTTCACCTCCCCTCCTGGCAAGCGTATGTATCACTCTACGTCTGAGAGCATATCCATCTTCTCCCACAACTCCCCTGGCTATCTATTGACTGTTGCACACCTACAAACAATCACCACAAAGCATTATTACTCTGCTTCTCTCGCCTATTGTATACAGATGAATCTCTGCTTCTGATTCCACTTGATGTTACCATAATTTCTCCCACCGTCTCTCCTTTGTCTGTGAACAAAGTAATGGTCTCCTCTTTTTGTTTTGTCTAAAATCTATAGACAAAAATCAGCTCTGATACAACCTGATGGTATCAGACTATATCCCTTCACACTCCTCCTCTTTTTTGTGATATGAAAATAGAAAATCTGTTGGCTCTGATACCACCTGATACCACATGTTGTGGTGGAATGACATGAATGCTAGTATTTGTAGAGAAACTTGGTAATCCAAATTCCACTCCTTCAGACCCTATTAGCTGCCATTGTTTTACCCAATTTTGACAATATATATCCCATGCTATATAATAATCCAGATGTTTTGTGACTGGAATATTTCTATAATCATCCCAAGTATTAATTATCACCATGATTTTTGAACAATATACAATTTGGGCCTATGATTCTGATATAAAATCCAAAGTCTTCTTTTTTGGTGGATGGCCATTAATACTTGGTAGAGTGATAAAGTATTTAGGATCTCCACCAGATGTTTGGTAAGAGCCATGTGTCTCTACAAATGATAAAAAAGGAGTTCCTAAAATACAATCAACTGGTAAATCTGACAATAGAAATTTCATTCCTAAATCATAATCATCAAATAATAAGATTCCTTTAGGAATTTCAAAATCCATATTTGTAGAAACATTCCCCAATCCTATAGTAGAATAAATACTAGGAAACCAATATTTGTGGGGAATTAAATCTTTATTCACTAAGTTCATATCTGATCATGTATCCAATAGTGCATTCAAACAAAAGATTTCAGAATTTATTTCTAGTTTTATCTTTACTTGATATTTCTGAAATCTGATAGGCAAGATTTTCATTGCGCTTAACCCTTGGAGTTGAGCTAAAGTTTTAGGCCTTTCTTTCATAGGTGCATCCTCAAGAGGAGGTGGTGTGGAATCTAACTGATTCCTGATATCCCTGATTTCTTGTCTTGCCCAAGAGTCTACTTTGTAGCTGTCTTCAGACTCTTCTTCCAATTTTCTAAATTTTTCTTTCAAATCAGTAACTTCTTTTCTTAAAAGGATCATTTCTCAGGCTAGATCAGTTACTGAAGTATGTTGTAGCTTTTCTTCCTTATTGTATTTGATAAAAAAAATTGTATTTCTATCAAAGGAAGCTTCTAAAAACAAAGGTTCTCTTTTTGAAGATTCAACATACCTTGACCTTTGTTCTATTTTGATTGATTTTAAAAATGTTTCAAGAAGAGAATTCTTCATATCTCCTTCGACTAGGGCTTTGATTTGTGAGAGCATCTATGCTTCTTGGTCACCCACATTGCTGAACATGAAGATTTTTATCTTTTCTCTGGCATTGACTTCAAGCTCTAATTCAGACTCAGAGATATTAGAACTGTCTTCACAGGAACAAAAGTTAGGATTTTTGCATCTGCAATTTTGATTCATCGGAACTTCTTCTTCTGAGCTATATTCAAACTCAGAAGCACTAGTAGATTTTCAACAACAACCTTGTTTCAACAGATGTACTTCTTCTCTTTTTGGAAAGGGGTTGTGCGGGCATTGGTTTGTTTCATGATTGTTTGACCCACATCTGTTGCAATGTGTTCTCAGAGCTAGTTGTTTGCTAGCCTGAGCTTCTTTGGCTCTTTGTTCAGAATTTTTTCCTTTTGACATTCTTGATGCTTTACATTCTAGGCAATTGTGTACAATGTGTCCATTTTTTCCACAGATCCAACACTGGACTTGCTGCCTGGCCTGATGAGCGTGATTTTTTAATTTGATGTCTTCAGGCTCATAATAGTGTGTTTTGGACTTGTACCTATATCTTTTCTTTTCTTTGAAATCTTTTTTCTTTTTTCTTTTCCTTTTTATAGGGTCTGAAATATATAGACTATTCTTCTCGCATATAGATTTTTTGTCTGGTAGGTGAGATAACTTATTTACAGAGTTATGGACTTTCATATTTACACACAACCCTACCAGAGCTTTAGTAATGAGAGAATAAATTTCTCCCCATGTGTACATCTCATATGGAATCTTGAAAACTTCCTGCATTTTTAGATATTCTACAAATTTACTAGGTACGACAGCCAAGTAAACTTGTTTCCATAAAAGGTTTTGACTATCTTGCACCTCAAAGTTTCTCTGTGTCCAATCCTTATGAAATTATTCATATTCTGACATCTTTCTACATTTCATGTTCATAAGGATTAGCTCATGTTTGTCTTCTAATTTTGATTCAGTTCCACACCAATGTTCAAGGATTGTCGTGGTAAGGGATCATATCATGTTGTTGTGTGGGGTCCCACCAATATGATATACCACATCACCTTGTTCATCTCTTAGGATTTCTTCTTCCATTTTAGTAATCATTATTAGAGATGCAATAGCTTCCCACCATTTTCTTAGTGTTCCAGTAAAACATCGAATTATGGATTTGCATGCTTCAACTTCTATTTTGCCTTTCATACACATGACTTTGTATGAAACATACATTCTGTCAATCATTTGTCTGATCTGTCCGACTGACAAACTATTAATGTTCCATTCTGGGAACCAATCTTCTGCAAATGTTTGGGTTTCAGGTAATCTACCTTTTCGCAAAAGGTCTAGTGCTGGAGGTCTATTTACATGATGAGGGAGATTCTCATAGGCAGGTTGCTGGATGGATACTAGTGAAAGTTTTTATTTTGATGATTCTGGTGTATCCTTTTCTGGGGGAAAATGATGAGGAAATATTTTATCTATTTTGGTCTCATATGGTTTATATACAGGAGACAAGATAGATATTGGATGATTTGGAAGGATATAAGCATCAAGAATGGGTTTGTCGGTGATATTATCCTTTTGTTTAATTTCTAGCAGTGATTTTCCCATATTGGAGAAGGCTTCTCCTAATCCTTCCATTAGTTCTTCATGATTTCTTTTGGACTCTGTTAGAGTAGTGTCCATTTTCTCTTTGACATTTGTAACTTTTACCTGTATTTCATTTACAGACTAGACTACAGTCTTTGTAGAGGCTTGCAAGTCTCTGATTTGTCCACGTCTGGCCTAATCATTTGTTACAAATGTATGTGTAGCGATTCCTCTCAAGGCAGTGTTTGTCCAATTTAATTGTTCTTCTAGTGATTGGACTCTTCTATCAACACCCGTTAGTTGGGTGGCTTCATCAAAAAGCAGTAGAGGTACTGCTCTGACTTGTCTGTTATTGTGTTCAAGGACAATACCTTTGAATGGAGGAAAAGTCAAACTTGATTCAACTGTCTGTCCTTCCAGACTTTTCCACTTGTGTTTAGGAGGTGCTTCAGATCCTCCTTCCATCATTTGGACTTCAGCCTTTTGTCTTAATTTCTTCCATTCATAGAAAGAAATCCATATTTCTTTGTCAGAGATATAATCTTTCCATTTTTTTGATAATTCAACTTTTTCTTTATCTGATGTGGCTATTTTGAAGTCCTTTGTTTCTGGATTTGTAAACAAATCCCAATTTAACATTCTTTTGATCCAGACTTCTTCTATGGATCCCTTGGGACACCCTTTCATTATCGAATGAAATTTGTGAATTTCATCTATTGAGGGTCTTTTCATAGTGTCAGGAAGAGGGTTTGAAAACCTACAATCAGGAATAACCTGAACACATTGCTCAATATAACCTAAACCATACTTAGGTGTTCCTGGAGGCCTCATGCCTTTGTAAATGTCTTGTAGTCTAGGATCTAGAGTGTTTATTGTTGGCATATAATGAATCATTAAGCAGTGTTGAGACTCTGAAGTTGAGAGAGTACTATCAACAGTATTTTTTACAGAACAAAAACAAACTGAAGAATCCATGTGTTATAGGAGAGATAACTATAACTGCACAGGAAAGAATGGATTTTAATATTAGTCCTCTGCTCCATTGAGAGAGAATGTCAGATAAGCTCCTGGCCAGCTGCTCAGGCAAAAAACTAGTTACTCTGTCAGGAAGTCGCAGAAGTGGAAACCTGGTCTTTCAAAGGCCCCAGACTTCTGATACATCTTCAAAGAGTCACAAGAGTGGAAACCTTGTCTTTCTAAGGCTCGAGACTCTTGATATGGCTCTAAATTATTTCTTTATTACTTTAAACAAAACTTAACAGAGCGAGAGATCTGTTATCATACCCAGTGTGAAAATGGCTCTAATACCATTTGTAAACTCAGAGGCTTCCTCCGACGGAGAATGAAGCTTCAAGATGAATCTGTCTCATGCGTATGTCTTTCTTCTACTATTTGACCATCTATGTCTTACTACTCTTTGCAGTACCAATCCAGTTATCCTGGCATGGGGGGAATTTCGAGAAATATTTATTTCTAGTTATCATGGCTTCATGGCTTTGATACCATTTGTAAACTCAGAGGCTTCCTCCGACGGAGAATGAATATTGAAGATGAATCGGTCTCGTGCATCTGTCTTTCTTCTTCTACTTGACCTTCTACGTCTTGCTACTCTCTATAGTACCAATCCAGTTATCCTGGCGAACCCCAAGTTGAACCTCACATACTCCTAAAGAAGACTCCTAGTGAACCTTCGAACAACCCAACACCATAAACTGCCCTTAGCGGCCACCTGCCTAGCAAGACTTACACAAGTGCTCCAAGACCTAAGAGAACCTCGACACAACTTTCCTCCAGAGCTTTATCTTTCACTTGATAGAACCTCGACTACCATAATCTTTCAAGGCACACAGATTGCAATAGTAGGAAAATAGAAACGAGAGGATTTAATAGATGCACAATAGGAGACAACATTCAGATTTCATATACGCTTGCGGAAGTCTTTTTTATATTAAACAGAGAGAGTCGAAGCTCTAAATCCAGGGTATATAATATGAGCAGGATGCTCAGAGAAGAATTCTCTTACTCACTCGCACACTTACAAACTTATGCAAACTTGCATACACATAGAATGACTCAAAATCTCAGACAGAAGGGAGCTTTAGAAAGACTCGGACAACTTACAAACTGACTAACTTGAAACTCTAAAAAACTCCCCCCTCGAGAATAAACTCCTCATCTCCTTATATACAAATTTGTGTAGAAGAGAATCATTTCACCGATGAGACTTGACAAGAGTTTGGACCTTACATGTCTTCCACTCAATCTACTTTTAGAGATTTGGCAGTAGAAATCGTGCAAGATTCTTCCGACCAAATCATAACTTTATTCTCCACTAAGAAAATTAAATCATACTTTTAGATATGGCGGGGTAGTCATGCAAGATTACCTGTCAGATGTCACACTCTATAAGACACATACGAAGGAATCTTGGAAATGCGGGTCAAACCACGCCAAAAGTTGAAGAAGTGCTCCAAGTTTCCAAGATACTTTTTATGATTTATTACATAGTGGAGGTTAGTTACGTCAACCCACGAAAACTGATTGGCACCACTCTCAGCCAATAAGACTTGAAATACACTATGGAGGTTGGTTACGTCAACCCACAAAAACCGACTGACACCACTGTTGGCCAGTAAAACTTGAAAGTAATTATGAATCATTATTCTACTAGATGGTCATGGAAATGCCGAAAGGGGTCTGGGTCCCAATGTTGAGTGTATATTTCATGGTACATTTCGGGATCTTCATCATGATCTTCATATTGCTGTAGGACATACCGTGTCCTGATGACCCATGGATGTTTTTCTCTGATAAAAAGAATTTTATATTCATTTTCATAAATTTGTTCTAAATTATACACAGTGTTTGGAAAAATTCTGTGAGGGAATAAAAATATCCTAGCAGTGTCAATGACATCCGGATGAATAGCGTTGGGATTCAAACCAAACTTTTTCCTCCAATCTATAAGCTAGTCTGGTTCAAGGAAAGAGGAAAACTGATCAGAAAATTTAATCGTACAATAATAATATATGTATCTGTCAGTCCATAAACAGACATGATCCCACATTTCTTTATACTGGAAATAATTTATCTGAAACAATCTTTGATGAGGATCTTGTTGTGGCCATGACTGTATATCTCTCATTCTATTAATTTGGAAAAAATTCCATGCTGGAGTTTGGTTCCATCTCTGTGTTTGTTGACAAAACCAATTTTTGTTTGCGGATCTAACTCTGGTTAAATCTCCCATTTCAACCAACTTCTGTCGAGCTGCAATAGTAGATGCTTGGTGCATTTTCCCTATCACATGTTGTGGGGGAATGACATGAATGCTGGTATTTGTAGAGAAACCTGGTAATCCAAATTCCACTCCTTCAGACCATCTTAGTTGTCATTGTGGTACCCAATTTTGACAATTTATAGTATAATCATCGAGATGTTCAGTGACTGGAATATTTCTATAATCATCCCAAGTACTAATTATCACCATGCTTTTTGAACAATATGCAATTTGGGCATATGATTCTGATATGAAAGACAAAGTCTTCTTTTTTGGTGGATGGCCATTAATACTTGGTAGAGTGATAAAGTATCCAGGATCTCCGCTAGATGTTTGGGAAGAGCCATGTGGCTCTACAGCTGATAAAAAGGGAGTTCCTAGAATACAATCAACTGGTAAATCTGACAATAGAAATTTCATTCCTAAAGCATACTCATCAAATAATAAGATTCCTTTAGGAATTTCAAAATCCATATTTGTAGAAACATTCCCCAATCCTATAGCAGAATAACTACTAGGAAACCAGTATTTGTGGGGAATTAAATCTTTATTCACTAAGTTCATATCTGATCCTGTATCCAATAGTGCATTCAAACAAAAGATTTCATAATTTATTTCTAGTTTTATCTTTACTTGATATTTCTGAAATCTGATAGGCAACATTTTCATTGCGCTTAACCCTTGTAGTTGATCTAAAGTTTTAGGCTTTTCTTTCATAGGTGCATATTCCAGAGGAGGTGGTGTGGAATCTAACTAATTCCTGATATCCTTGATTTCTTGTCTTGCCCAAGAGTCTACTTTGTAGCTGTCTTCAGACTCTTCTTCCAAGTTTCTAAATTTTTCTTTCAAATCAGTAACTTCTTTTCTTAAAAGGATCATTTCTCTGTCTAGATCAGTACTGATGTATGTTGCATCTTTGCTTCCTTATGGTATTTGATAAAAGTTTATGTATTTCTATCAAAGGACGCTTCTAAAAACAAAGGTTCTCTTTTTGAAGATTCTACATACCTTGACCTTTGTTCTGTTTTGATTGATTTTAAAAATGTTTCAAGAAGAGAATTCTTCATATGTCCTTCGGGTAGGGATTTGATTTGTGAGAGCATCTATGCTTCTCGGTCACCCACATTGCTAAACATGCAAATTTTTATCCTTTCTTTGGCATTGATTTTAGGCTCTGATTCAGACTCAGAGATATTAGAACTGTCTTCATAGGAACAAAAGTTAGGATTTTTGCATCTGCAATTTTGATTCATCATAACTTCTTCTTCTAAGCTATATTCAAACTCAGCGGCACTAGTGTATTCTGAATAACAACCTTGTTGTAACAGATGTACTTCTTCTCTTTTTGGAAAGGGGTTGTGCAAGCATTGGTTTGTTTCATGACTGTTTGACACACATCTGTTGCAGTGTGTTCTCAGAGCTAGTTGTTTGCTAGCCTGAGCTTCTTTGGCTTTTTGTTCAGAATGTTTTTCTTTTGACATTCTTGATTCTTTATTTTATGGGAAATTGTGTGCAATGTGTCCATTTTTCCACAGATCCAACACTAGATTTGCTGCCTGGCCTGATGAGCGTGAGTTTTTAATTTGATGTCTTCAGGCTCATACTAGTGTGTTTTGGGCTTGTACCCATATCTTTTCTTTTCTTTGAAATCTTTTTTCTTTTTTCTTTTCCTTTTTACAAGGTCTGAAATATATAGACCATACTTCTCGCATATAGATTTTTGGTCTAGTAGGTGAGATAACTTATTTACAGAGTTATGGACTTTCATATTTACACACAACCCTATCAGAGCTTTAGTAATGAGAGAATACATTTCTCCCCATCTGTACATCTCATATGGAAGCTTCAAAACTTCCTGTATTTTTAGATATTCTACAAATTTACTAGGTATGGCAGCCAAGTAAACTTGTTTCCATAAAAGGTTTTGACTATCTTACACCTCAAAGATTCTCTGTGTCCAATCCTTATGAAATTCTTCATATTCTGATATCTTTCTACATTTCATATTCATAAGGATTAGCTCATGTTTGTCTGCTAATTATGATTCAGTTCCACACCAATGTTCAAGGATTGTTGTGGTAAGGGATCCTATCATGTTGTTGTGTGGGGTCCCATCAATATGATATACCACATCCCCTTGTTCATATCTTAGGATTTCTTCTTCCATTTTAGTAATCATTATTGGAGATGAAATAACTTCCCACCATTTGCTTAGTGTTACAATAAAACATCGAATTATGGATTTGCATGCTTCAACTTCTGTTTTTCCTTTCATACACATGACTTTGTATGAAACATACATTCTGTCAATCATTTGTCTGATTTGTCCGACTGACAAACTATCAATGTTCCATTCTAGGAACCAATCTTCTGCAAATGTTTGGATTTCAGGTAATCTACCTTTTCCAAAAAGGTCTAGTGTTGGAGGTCTACTTACATGATGAGGGAGATTCTCATAGGCAGGTTGCTAGATGGATACCAGTGAAAGATTTTCTTTTGATGATTTTGGTGTATCCTTTTTTGGGGGAAAATGATGAGGAAATATTTTATCTATTTTGGTCTTAGATGGTTTATATACAGGAGAGAAGATAGATATTGGATGATTTGGAAGGATATAAGGATCAAGAATGGGTTTGTCAGTGATATTATCCTTTTGTTTAATTTCTAGCACTGATTTTCCCATATTGGAGAAGGCTTCTCCTATTCCTTCCATTAATTCTTCATGATTTCTTTTGGACTCTGTTAGAGTAGTGTCCATTTTCTCTTTGACATCTGTAACTTTGTCCTGTATTTAATTTACAGACCGGACTACAATGTTTGTAGAGACTTGCAAGTCTCTGATTTTCCACGTCTGACATAATCATTTGTTACAAATGTATGTGTAGCTATGCCTCTCAAGGCACTGTTTGTCTAATTTAATTGTTTTTCTAGTGGTTGGACTCTTCTGTCAACACCCGTTAGTTGGGTGGATTCATCATAAAGCAGTAGAGGTACTGCTCTGACTTGTCTGTTTTTGTCTTCAAGGATAATACCTTTGAAAGGAGGAAAAGTTGAACTTGATTCAACTGTTTTTCCTTCCAGACTTTTCCACTTTTGTTTAGGAGGTGCTTCAGATCCTCCTTCCATCATTTGGACTTCAGCCTTTTGTCTTAATTTCTTCCATTCATAGAAATAAATCCATATTTCTTTGTCAGAGATATAATCTTTCCATTTTTGTGATAATTCATCTTTTTCTTTATCTGATGTGGCTATGTTGAAGTCCTTTGTTTCTGTATTTGTAAACTAATCCAAATTTAATATCCTTTTGATCCAGACTTCTTCTATGGATCCCTTGGGACACCCTTTCATTATAGAATGAAATTTGTGAATTTCATCTATTGAGGGTCTTTGCATAGTGTCAGGTAGAGAGTTTGAAAACCTACAATCAAGAATAACCTGATCACATTGCCCAATATAGCCTAACCCATACTTAGGTGTTACTGGAGGCCTCATGCCTTTGTAAATGTCTTGTAGTCTAGGATCTAGAGTCTCTATTGTTGGCATATAATGAATCATTAAGCAGTGTTGAGACTTTGAAGTTGAGATAGTACTATCAACAGTATTATTTACAGAACAAAAACAAACTGAAGAATCCATGTGTTATAGGAGAGATAACTATAACTGCATAGGAAATCAGGGATTTTAATCTTAGTCCTCTTCTCTGTGGAGAGAGAATTTCAGATAGGCTCCTGGCTGACTGCTCAGGCAGAAACTAGTTGCTCTATCAAGAAGTCGCAGAAGTTGAAACCTTGTCTTTCAAAGGCCCAAGACTTCTGATACAGCTTTAGAGAGTCGCAAGAGTGGAAACTTTGTCTTTCAAAGGCCCGAGATTCTTGATACACCTCTAGATTCTTTCTTTATTACTTGAAATAAAACTTAACAGAGAAAGATATTTGTTATCATACTCGGTGCGAAAATGGCTTCATCAGATATTAGCAAGACGTAGACGGTCAAATAGCAGAAGAAAGACAAACGCACAAGACAGATTCATCTTCAAGCTTCATTCTCTGTCAGAGGAAGCCTCTGATTTTACAAATGGTATCAGAGCCATGAAGCCATTTTCGCGCCGGGTATGATAACAGATCTTTCGATCTGTTAAGTTTTGTTTTAAAATAAAAGAAAGAATACAGAGCCGTATCAAGAGTCTCAGTCCTTTGAAAGACAAGGTTTCCACTGTTGTGACTCTCTAAAGCCATATCATAAGTATTAGACCTTTGAAAGACAAGGTTTCCACTTCTGTGACTTCCTGAAAGAGTAACTAGTTTCTGCCTAAGCAGTCGGCTAGGATCCTATCTGACATTCTCTCTCTCCGGAGTAGAGGACTAAGATTAAACGCCCTACTTTTATGTGCAGTTATAGTTATATCTCCTATAACATAATGGATTATTCAGTTTCTTTCTGAGAATTACAAAATGTTGAAGATCAAAGTACATATGGAAGAGACTTTGTTAGTAGTCTAGAATCTATGTTTGCTCACAATAGATCCCATAGTCTAAATTATGCCAGCATCGAAGAAGTAGAAACTCAGCCTCAAGCTGCTTGGAAATTACCTGCTATATCTCCCAACCAAGTCTATAAATACCTAGATATGTTTCATCTCAAGGTTGTCTCTAGAGTAATAGTAAAAGAATCAGTTAGTCGGATACAACAAAACAATGATGTCAGCTAGACTATTTCCTTGATAAATGTCAAAGAAGTTTAGAATGAAGCCAAAAAGCATGGAACAAATTATTTACATTTTGGATGCATCCGAGTTAGAATTAGTCCCTTAGTTCACAAAGGCATTGATTCCTATGCTCTGTGTACAGTAAGGGATATGACACACAACAAATTCACTGATTGATTAATAGGAGGAATAACAGCCCCTCTTTCAAATGGTCTTGTTTATTTTGATTGTTTTCGCAACTTCTTTGTATATACTTTTGATGATAACCTTGGAGACATATTAAAACTCCAAATAACAACCACTGGATTTGATATGTGCCAAACTAGAACAAATATATCTATCCAAAATAGGGGATGCTTCAGACATACCAATACTCTATTCCTGACAGTCTTGCATACTCCTAACCGAACTTCTCAATCTAGTAGTTTAGTTCTAACTGACCCTTTAAATCAAAAAATGGAGCATCAAACAATTCGTTGGGAAAATATTTCTTTTCCCATAGACTGGGTCATTGATACACCAAAATATCCTATTCCAAGGTCGATCACTTCTGCCCAAATAAAAGAATCTGCATCCTCTTCAGTTATTTCCTTTCCACAAAAATCCTTATCATGTAATAATTCTTCAGTCTCATCCTCATCCTCCACTTCATCCTTTTTCCTACACCCTTCATTACAATCTCTTGCTTTAGAGGGAGCTTTAGAAAGACTCAGACAACTTACAAACTGACTAACTTAAAACTCTAAAAAACTCCTCCCCGAGAATGAACTCCTCTTCTCCATATATAAAAATTTGTGGAGAAAAGAATCATTTCATCGATGAGACTCGACAAGACTTTGGACCTTACATGTCTTCCACTCAATCTACTTTTAGAGATTTGGCGGTAGAAATTGTGCAAGATTCTTCCAACCAAATCATAACTTTATTTTCCACTAAGAAAAGTAAATCATAATTAAGATCTGGCGGGGTAGTCGTGCAAGATTCCCCGACCAGTAGTCATACTCAAAACGACACGTAAAAAGAAATCTTGGAAATGCGGTTCAAACCATGCCAAAAGTTGGAGAAGTGCTCCAAGTTTCCAAGATGCTCATTATTTTATCACAAAGTGGATATTGGTCACATCAACCCACTAAACCTGATTGGCTCCATTGTCAGCCAATTAGACTTGAAGTACACTATGGAGGTTGGTATCATCAATCCACAGAAAACGACTGACACCACTGTCGGCCAATAAGACCTGAAGATATTTTAGGATCATATCTTATTCATTTTTTATATGAGTTAAAAACCTTTGTTCATAATTCAACATATCCCACATTTTTGTATATACTTTTTGTGCAATGAAGGGTTGGCCAATCATGATTTGGATAATGGTTTTTACTTTGACAGCCCATTGGAAATGATTAAGTATGAAGTGGCATATCATCTCGCCTTCATTTGGTCTGTATTCAAAGAGATTTTGGATTGATTGCAAGGGAGATATAGAACTTAAGATTCGTGGATCAATTGCTCCTTTGTTTAGGCCAAAATCTTTCCACCAATCTGCAAGCCAAAGGGGTGGTCTTCCTGCTATAGCTGTGTTAATATTTCCAAATTTAGTTAGAGTTAAAAACTATTCCTGCTCAATAAAGTTCCACCACAACTCTTTATAAGATGAGTAATTATAATCACTATTTGGGAAATAAATTTCTGGATTTCTTTCAGGCCAATGGTATAATAATCGTGGTCTGTTTAGGAAAAAATATTGTTGATTATTTCCCAGATTGTCCCTGATATCCCAAATAAGATCAATATCATGAAAGTTGTTAGTTAAATCATCTTGTGCTTCAACTGAATTTTGTGTAGCTCTAGCAATGATGGGAGCTAACACGTTTGAAACTCTCCTTGGTCGTATCTCTAGTACTAAATTGAAATATGCAAGTTGAGTTGTTTGAGTTAATATTTTGGTACTTCTTAATTCCCAATGTGATCTCCATTCAGATTCATATATTTGCCAATTTAATGAATCAGGAATGTTTACCAGTGTTTCTGCTCCATTTCTGAGTTGAACAGAGATTATCATGCAGGAACCTTGTAAGTGTTGTTGACTTAAGAAATCTAGGATGGAATTATTAGTACCTTTGATATGTTCAACAAAAAAATCAAAATTGTTGAACAAAGCTTGCCATCTAGCAAATTTAGCATCACCAGGAGATCTTATATCTTTATTCAAGATATAATTCATGGCAACAACATCAGTTCTTAAGAGAAATTTCTTATAAATAAGATAAATTTCAAATTTATGAATAACACTCAGTGTTGCTTTTATTTCTTTATCTAAAGATGAGTAATTTTTTTCTGCTGCTTGCCAAAGACCTGAGGCAAATTGGATAATTCCTTCCTTTTTCTTATCTCCCTGATGCCTGATTTGTTTGAGGATTGCTCCCCATCCAATGTTGCTAGCATCTGTTTCAACTATTTTAGGAAGGTCATCATCATAAATATGCAATATAGGGAGATTTTTGGTCTTGTCTTTTATATTTCTGACTACCTGAGAATGTGCTTTAGTCCAATGACTAGGGTCTTTCTTCAATCTGTCATTTAGTAATTTCCTGTCTTGATCACAACCTTTATAAAAATGACTTGATATAATTTAAACTACCCAAGAATCTTTGTAACTGAACCTTTTCAGTAATTTTGTCAGGAAATTTGTCAACAAATTCTACAGCATGTGTCTGTAGAGTAAGCTCTCCATTTTTTATAGTATGGCCTAGATACTTGATCTTTGTTTTGAATAATTCAAGCTTCTTTTTGGAAAATACTAGGCCTGCCTGCTTGATTATTTGCAGAAATTTCTTAAGATGTTGGAAGTGCTGGTCTACAGAGGATGAAAAGACAAGTATGTCATCAATATATACAATAAGGCAGTCAACGTAGGGTTTTAATGTATCATCCACGACCCTTTGAAATTTGGATGGTGCATTATTTAGGCCAAATGACATAACATTACATTCATAATGTCTAGTTGGGACAATGAAAGATGTTTTAAATTTATCTTCTTCTTTGATAACCACTTGCCAAAATCCTGATTTTAGATCAAACTTTGAAAATATTTTTGCACCAACAATCCTTGTAACCAAACTAGTCTTGTTTGGGATGGGGTGTGTATCATCAGCCAAGACTTTGTTTAAAGGCTTATAATTTACTACTAGCATGGGAATGCCTCTTACTTGTTCAGAATGTTTGTTCACATAGAACCCATAACAATTCCAAGGACTAGTAGATTCTCTGATGAGCCCTTTACTAAGGAGACCCTTAATTTCTTCTGCACACAATCTCTAGTATTCATCATTCATAGGAATCGCTCTGCTCTTACAAGGTTTTCCTTGATAGTATTCCTTGTATGGAAGAGAGACTTCATGCTTCTTTTGCTTCCAAAAATCCGTGGGATTTTCTGAGCATACTTGATCTATGAATTCTTGCTTCAATAGAAGAATTTTCTATTGAATTTGATTTTGACTTAACTACTCTCTTATTCTTATCCTAGATTGTTGTCCCTTTAATTCTTCAATTTTGAGGATTTTATTTTTTATGGTTTGTACCATATTGGATATCCTGGGGACAGATACAAAAGGAAGATTTATGGTAACATTTTTGTCTTTGGATACAGAGGGAATGCTAATAAAATAACTAGGTCCATTATTTGCTAGCATAGTGGATCCATGGGGTTCAACTGCTGCAAGAAATGGCATCCCCAAGATGCAAGCTATAGGAATGTCGGCTAGCAGGAATTTTAATTGCAGGCAATATTGTTTGAAGAAGAGAGTGGCTTCAGGAATTTGAAAGGATATTTCTGTTGGAATATTTCCAAGTCCAACAGCACTTGCTAGAGTCTTTTGCCAAAAATTTACAGGAATAATTTCCTTATTCAAACAACTGAGGTCAGATCCTGTATCTAGCAGAGTTTTCAAATGAAAAGGCATTCCTTGAATTTTTAAATCCATAAGGACATGGAATTTTTTATGTTGAATTGGAAATAATTTCTCTTTGTTTTGTTCTGTCTTGTTTTCTTGTTTTTTGATAAACTTTTTAAGTTTACCTATTTCTTTCCCTAAATCTGAGATGGAGAGTGTCTAGACAGAACAACATGTAGGCTTAATTGAACATGGTTCCAAATCCTTTTTAGAGCAATTTCTTGGGATCAAAATTCTTCTTTTAGTCCTCCATTCATAAAAGGAGATGAACATATCCTTTTCATCCATATAATCTTTCCATTCCTTAGATGAGCTCAGTTTTTCTTCATTTGAGCTATTTGAAGC
>SNQJ01S0149561.1:0-23385 GCA_010110895.2 Picea sitchensis | reverse complement strand
GGGTGATACGACACTAGAAACTGTAAAAAATCATGGACAAAACCACCAAAAAACAAGTGTTTCCACTGATCTATTAGTCCATATAAAGGTCAAAAAATAGAAAAGAACAATAGAAAGTGGGTAAAAATTTCTATTAATAGTAAAAATATAAAAAAATTCCCATACCATTTGAGTTTTTTCACCCACATAGTGCATTTTAGGCCATTTTCCCCATGATCTTCAAGTGGCGATTATGGGAGCTATGATCAACGGAAACAACAACCATCTAGACCAAGTAAGTGCCCATCCACTCCCCTTCAATTTCAATGGTTTAAATTCCAGCTTTAGTCCCCATTTTTTGAGTATTAGAGGGCGTTATATGGAAACTAGGGTGTATGCGGGTGACAGATCATCAGATCATGTATATGAACCCATATATGCGGGAAAAACGAAGCATGCATGTGTATATGAATTCCTATATCCGAATGTTATCAAGTTATCCCATGTACAAGTCCGTGAACAATACTAATTCAAAAAATGGTATTTCCTTTGCAAGATGGTTAGTGAATGGAGGGAAAGGGAGCATGAGGAGATAGATGTAGTAGTGGGAAGAGATGCAAGGGCCCAACAAGATTTAAAATGATGTGGCCTTTATAAAATTTTGTCTCTCAAAGTAATGAGGGCTCAAGTGAGGTTACTCCAATTACTGGTAAACTACTAGGATCCAGAGACAGATTCATTCAATCTCGATGGGAAACCATTGAGTATTGAAGTGGATGATATATACTTTATTACAAGATTGTCTCATCGGGGTGAGGTAGTGAATCTCAAGGCCCAAGGGGCTCGGGGTGGTATGACTATGGAGGAGTACATTTCCACCCACTATGTTATAGACATAGATAAAGTAAGGACCCAAGTCCCTATCAGGGTGATCGATAGCCTGAGTCTAAAGATCATCATTCTTGTATTCACACAGATTTCGAGGTCGGCCTCATTGCACTATTCATCAAGGCCACTCATGCTCTACGTGGTGGATTGTTTAAGACCCACTATTTATGAATGGTGTACCTCACTGTTGGCTAACATGAAGAGAAATTTGACGGATTGTAAACAAGGGCGAATGAGAAATTTTGGATTTGCATTCATACTTTGTAGTTTTTTCTTTGATAGAGTACTAGGTTTGATCCCTAAAGTAGAGATTACTCCACATGGATTGCGCGATCCAGCCATGTCATGGTAGACCAACTTGATGAGGTGGCTAGGAGGTGGTAGGGTGTCAACCCCCTACAATGATGAGTTCTTTTTCTATTAGCGCCGACAGGTCATAGTCATTGATGACTATCCTTATGGAGGGATCGACTACAGAGGGGATCCTGACATGCATTTTCCACCAGGTTCCGCCTATAGTGATATTGGTAAGAAATGGTTTTATATATTTCATTTTTTTGTGTTTTTCAATTTTGATAAAGGAAAAATAAAATACGCAAATATTTTTGCATGGTATCAAGTATTAACAATTGATTTATTATGCAGACGTAGGTCCACGATGGATAGAGGGATTCCCATGACATCAACGAAGGAGTCGAGGAGATGAGATAGTAGGAGGGGATGCAGAGAGAGTGCTACAAAATGTGTATGGGAACCTGTCTCAATTGACGCACAAGATTCCTATGGTTCAAGTGGAGGATATTCCAGAGGTGATGCAGTGGTAGGTGGTGGGTGTACCTCGTGCGTGGGTGCGACTCTTCCAGTTTCTTGCAAAATTTGTAGTGTTATATAATGATACACATCCAACACCACAAGTGTAGATTCCATGGTCATGTTATGTATTGGCCATATGTGTATTTTGAGGGTGTGAGCCCCATTTTGTACTTTGAAACCATATTTTTTGGACTTGAAAGGATGAAATATAAAAAAATTGGTCTTCGGCTTTACTTATATATGTTACAATGTTACAATGTATGAATCTGTTTTCATTACTTAGTTATGTGAAAAATGGAAATATAAAATATAATTATCATATGAATCAAATACATGATTAGAACTTATATGGATGTGATTATAAGTAAGAAAATCAAAGTATCGTTCCAAATTTTTTTACCCGTAGGAATCGTTGGAGTAGAGTAGGATCTCTCACACAGTAATTGTCATTCAACTCACATACGACTAACTGGGAGTCCAGGAGAACTTATAGAGATCGAACACCATATGAAATGGCATCGTGTAACATCTCTATAATGACGCTATACTCAGCCACATTATTCATTGATGGCTCCAGACGATCGCCACCTGAGGACACCAGTTGGCCCTTGGGTGAGTAAATGACCCAATCGGCGGAAGCCATGTTCTACATATGACGACTAGCACCATCCATGAATCCCAAGTAATTCCAACCAAGGGAAGAATTAATAAGAAATTCAATGACACGAAGGAAAAGGTAAAGAAGTATATACACTAAGATACATGAGTACACAAAGGTCACACCAAAGTTTGAGGGCTCAAGTGTAATACCTTTTGAGGTAGAGCCCATATCTGGGCTCATCTATCATATTCCCTTCATAATATTCTAATTCATAGGATCCTTTCTCTAATACACGTCGCACGATATAAGGACTGTGCCACATGGGGTTGAACTTACCTCCCCCCAATGGTTCTTTGGCTTGGTCATAAAGGAGAACCAAGTCACCCTCAACATACTGTCGGGGACAAGCATACTTATCATATTGAACCTTAACACGTCATTTATTCTCTTTGATAGTCGTAAAGGTATCTCAATGCTTCTCATCGAGGTGCTCCAAGTGCACGAGGAATTCTTCAAGATCAGATGTGTCAGGTAGGAGCTCAATTTCCAACTTAAGGGAAGGGATCTCGCATTCAATCAAAAGAATTTACTCCATGCCATGTACTAACTAAAAAGGAGAGAAACCAGTGGAAGTCTTTACTATGGTTTCGTATGCCCAAAGTGCAGGGTAAAGCATCATATTGCAGTCAGATTTACTCTGGATGACAATTTTTTGCAAAATGGTCTTGAGAGATTTATTCACTGCCTCTACTTGTCCATTTTCCTCAGGATATTAAGGGAAATACTGATCGTTCTTAAACCCTAGTTTTGATGCTAACTCTTTCATCATTTCATTCTGAAAGTGACTTCCGTGATCAATGAAAATCTCTCTTTGGATTCCAAACTGGGCTATAATATGGTTGAATACAAAGAATGTTGTAGTCTTACCATCCGATTTAACGATAGGCATGGACTCTTCCCATTTAGTAAAATAATCTGTGGCCACGATAATATGTTGGTGCCCCCCATCCAAGGCTCGGTTATAGTCCATAAAATATACCCTCCACTTGATGAAGGGACCAATGGTGATGACTCGGTGAAGATGGTTTGGGTGTGAGTGCATTTTCCAAGCGAACACCTGGAAAGGGTGACACTTGTTAACCACTTCAACACAATATTTAAAAATTGACGGCCAAAAATAACTGGCTCACAATATATTTTGGGTTGTTGCAAGCTCGGATAAATTATCACCACATGCCCCACTGTGACAGTAATTGAGAACATCCTCAGTTTCCTCATGAGTTAAGCAACGACATAAAATATTATCTACCCCTCGACGATACAAAGTGTCATCAATAATAAGGTAGCTTTTATCCTGATGACATATACGTCGTCGATCGTCTCTCAACAGATGTTGGGGTAGCTTCAAGGTTTGAAGATAGATAAAAATGTCTTCATACCAGGGGTATGAAGATGAGATAAGGAAAATATGTTCATCTGCGAATGAATCATCATAAGAAATTCCCTCATCTAGTCGAGGGAATTCTGACATTAATTCAAAAAAAACCAGTGATTTCTTGGATTTTGCAGAAGCAAAATCGAGATCAAATTCTTGCAAAATAACAATCCACTTATTGTATTTCCTCCCTATGATACAACTGGTGAGGACGTTTTGAAATGGATTGATATCCACAACCATAGTAGTTTTGTAAAGTAATATATAATGTTGTAATATCTGAACCACATGTATGGCGGCCAAGGCCAGTTTCTCTATGTGAGAGTATTTAATTTCAGGACCTTCTAGGTTTCAAATGAGATAATAGACAATGTGCTTATGGAGCTCATCCTCCTCCTGAACTAGAACCATACCAATTGTACCTTTGGATGCGATGATATAAAGAAAATAGTTTCTACTATAGTCTGGAGGCTTCAGTAGAGGTGTCGATACCAAAGCTTCCTTAAGAGCATCGAAGGATTTATGGGCTCACACATCCCATATAAACAAAATTTCCTTCTTCAAAAGACACATGAAACCTTTAGTTAAATTGGCATAGTTCACTATGAAACGATGCAGGAAGCTAGCCTTCCCCTGTAAACCTTGAAGTTTTCAAATGTTGCATAGGGGAGGCAATCGAAGTATTGCCTCAACCTTCATAGGATCTACCATGATCCCATGCTCAGACACTATGAATATTAAAATATGACCAAACCTAACACAAAATATTTACGTGTGAGGGTTCAACCGAATGAGATAATAATGAAATCTTGCAAATACTAATCGAAGGTGAGTGGAGTGATCTACTCTCTTCCGAGAGTGAGAAACGATATCATCTAAGTAAGCTTCGGCAATATGCTTAAGATCATGAAATGCAAAGGTCATGGCACATTGGAAGGTTGCTCCAAAGATTTTAAGACCTAAAGGCATTTTCCGGTATGAAAAAGTACCCCAAGGACAAATAAAAATTGTCTGATGTTGGTCCTCAGGTTTGATATGGATTTGATTATACCCTAAAAATCTGTCCATAAAAGAAAAGACTTTGATTCCCATACACTCGTCAAGAATATGGTCAATGAAAGGAGTAGGGAAGTTATATTTAGGACATGCCCTGTTCATGTCTCTAAAATCCACACACACATGGATGGTTCCTTGATTTTTATTTATGAGAATAGGATTGGACACCCATTCAGTCAAGGGAATCAGGTAGATTAAGCCAACATTAAGTAGCTTCTCTACTTCTGCCTTAAATGTGGGGGCCTTCCTAGGATTAACAACTCTAAGATATTTTTGAACAATTTTAGCATCCAGATAGGTTTTAATCTCATGCTCGACAATCCTGGGGTCGATCCCTAAGATCTCTTCATATGGCCAAGCAAATACATCTCAGAATTCTTTGAAGAGATCGTTCTAGATATGAATTTCTTTAGAAAAAAACTACATTGATATATAAATTCTCAATTTTATTAGGGATATGAGAGATGTCGATCGTGACGGTAGGATAAATACTTTCCATGTTTCCTTCAACATAAATACCATGCATATCTAATGGAGCCACGATGTGACTAACCATCTCACTCAAGCTAGAACTAAAGTCATCATGTTTGATCTTAACAAGATCTAGGAGAAAATACGATCGATGATGCATATCATCCCAAGGCCTATGAAGAACATACATGGCCGCTAATATGGCTTCATATGAAGGTAAAGTATCGTCGAGGAAATCATGTGAACAATATGATTGAGCGAACCCTATGGGATCTAAAACATGATCCACCTCATTCATTTGCGAGGAGGAAGGTTCTGTCAACAATAGCATCAAGAACAAACTGATATGCAACTTCTACTGCTGGCAATGTCATTTCCATCCCAATGTGTGATTGACCTTCGTACGACATACTCGGGGAAGGTAGGGTCCAAGGTTCATTGAAATATGAAGTACAAAAATGAACATACCTCATCGATGACAAAGACTCATTGGAAATGGAATGAATATGGTGAATTGGTGCCATGAAATCAAAGCTACCCATCAAAGAGGAATACATTATGACACCAACATCCTCAGTTTCCTCCTAAGAATTATCAATCACAGAGACCGAAGGTCCAACCGATGCACTAGGACTAGTGTGCATAAAGGAAAACTGATCAATCATAACTATCTTCCCTTCATGAGGAAAACATAAAGTACGGAAAATATACGACATGACGATTGTCATGGAATAAGTCTAATTACAACCTAGTAGTAAATTGTAGTTGAGAGGCATATCAACCAACTCGACATCAACTTCCACAGTCTTCCCACCTAACTGGACTGGAAAAGCGGGGAGGATTTTGTGGAATTGAAACGAACTCCCATCAAATGCAGTCAACATGGTCATAGATTGACACAGGGTCAGAGAGCCAATTGATTTCCAACAAGTTAGGGACATCACTCATGTTTCATCACCTTCATCAATTGAAATATGTTTGATGGTAATTTTCATGTACTCCACATGGATTTGAAAGGCCGTGTGGTAAGGTAAGCAAGGCTTAACATCCGTGATGTCAAACTTGATAACCGTCAAGCCACACGAGTCTAGAGATCCTAATGTATATAACAAGGCATTCCTCGGTGAAGGACATGTCTGGAGCACCTCCAAAGACGACATCGAACAAGATGTTTGGACCAGATCTTCGACAATCGAATAGTTCTGGGCAACTTTGGAATTAGGATTGTGGGAAGAGCGCTTTAGTACTCCTTTCAGAATACAAGGTGGAGGTTTTAGATTTTTTATCTGCAAGGGTGTTTCCAGAGGAGGAAGAGACTATGGACCTATAATAGTCTATGAAGAACCGTAATCACGAGATTGAGTGGCTATATCAATCTGAGACTTGACCATATTGATGCGTAGATGGCCACCTTCATGTGCCAAGGGGTTTTGACTCCCTCTCGACGCATTTCCATTGTTGGAAGTCCCCAAGTCCATATGTTTATTAAGTGGAAATAGGTTTGTCAGCACAACAGGATGTTGGGATAAGAGCCTTGAGGCTTCCTCGATTTTGGGGCATAGATGGGTAAGGTGATCATATTTACAAATTTTACAAGGAAACTTCACCTTTCACTTTTATTTATTTCTCTCACTAGCATTATTATTCAATATATCATTATTAGTGTTGTCCATGGCTTTATTATTATTTTTCCCACCCTTACAATTATTTCCTTGTCCTTTCTTCTTAGTCCCTCATGGTTGTTGGTTACCATTCGGGTTAGACATCAACTGTATAGAATTCACATCCGTTGACTAGGTGGTGGTGGAGGACGAAGTCGAAGCTTGTCCTACTACAAACTGGCTTAGAGACACATATTTTAATTGGTTTGTCACGAAGTATGTAGTCTTAGAATTTGCAGAGCCTATGATTCCATCAACAGGTGGCCCATGATTTTGTATAGGATCGTAGTTTGATCGCGGTGTGTTGGGGAGAATTTAATTCATCATATCAGATTGAGAATATATGAGGTCCAATTGTTGGGATTTGAAAATGGCTTCTTCTTCATATGTTACTCCTGAATGTAGAGACATCCTTCAAAATATAAGGCACTAAATACTTAAGGAACCATTCCAACAGAAACTCTAGAGGAATGTAGGCTTTAATCAACCTCTTCCATCTACACCTCTCCTAGATATGGTTCGAGATATGTGTGGCTTTGTCTTGGAAAAAGGTTGATAAAATTTATATGTCAACATCGTAATGAACCGACAATTGGAAGTGGTTGAGAAAAACCAATACCATCTTATTGAAAGTTCCATATGTTCCCCCCGGTAGATCAATGTACCATTTCGCAGTGACCCCCATGAGGGTGCATTGAAATAGCCTCAAACAAATAGAATCGTCATTTAGGGAGTTAGATGAGAACCATAGATGAAAAGTAGTTACGTGATCACCCGAATCCTCGCCATTCTTTCCCTCAAATTTTGGAATGTCTGAAGGAAGCTTGGTGGGGACGGGGGGCCATGACGGATCATGACGCATAGGGTCATTCATTAATTTTGACAAATATGGCATATTAATCATGGCCATAAAAGGGAGCCAAGGTTGTGGCGTCTGAGCCCATGCTCCTGGGAAATATTGGGGTTGAGGGATTGTAGACCATCTAGGGTTCTGGTATATACCATGGCCCTGTCTGGTAGGATAACATCCTCCTCAAAATTGATTCATGAAAGGTTGTAAGGGCACCATATCCATGGAAACGACATGATATGGATTATATACATTTACCCCAGATGAAGGAACTACATGTTGGGGGTTTTCCATACTGTGAAACTAACTCCCTATAGATGGAACACTAGAGGACATACGGGGATTCACCGTAATAAATGTGTTCATCAAATTTGGCATGGAGGAAGAGGGGATGAAGGATGAAATATAGGAAGTGAATTGTCCACCCATTTGAGCACTCCATACCAGAGTACTAAAGCTAAGATTAGGCCCGGAGGAAGGAGTATTCCAACCTCCAACTGTAGGATTTTGTTGGGGAATATGACCTCTACAAAATGAGAAAGGAACACAAGGAGGATGAGAGTTGCGATGTCATGTCAAGCATACCAAAAGAAATGGGATTAGAGGCCAAAGGTATTGACTGAGAAACATGACTCGGCATATCGAAAATAGATCTAAAAGGGTTCGTTCATGTGGGTCGAGTAGAACTCACGGGTTGGGTAGCACTAGATGAGAAAACCTATGACACCCACATCGTTGAGGATAAAGCAGTCGAGGGGATCCCACTAATCACAGAAGAGAAGGGATTTGAAGGACTCCCCGAGATGTTCATATCTGAATTAGAACTCATTGTTGGATGATCATGAGTCTGGGAGGTGGAGATAAATGTACCACGTTTGTTAACTCTACGCTTTTTAGAAGGCAACTTCGGAAAAGGATCAAGATGTGATGGTAACTTCAACAATCAAAGAGACCAGTGAGGAGGCTGGTCTTGCTCCACGATGACTCAAAAATTGAGATATACAACAAAATCCTAAGGCTAACTAATAATGAGAGAGCACACCAAAATAAAATAAAAGGGCCAATGCACAAAAATAGGATATAGTTGTTGAAAGGGGCCTCTCGCACTAGAGTAGGTATGTATTTCCCAAGAAGGGCCTGAGACTCCCTTCAAAGTACTGGAGGTATTAGAATCAGTTATAAGGGCCCTCATGGGCTTAACAATGCAATCGGTCAGATCTCCCTGTAGAGGTAATCCTCCATAAAGGTTGTGTTGTCCAACCCTTATCCGACTCAGGGTACCTGCAGAATAACCCTTGCAAGTAACCTATGTGGCTACCTATGTCAAGAAACTAGAGTCACCATGATATAACAAATGCACATGAAAACAGTCACAAGTATGGTCCACCATATGGGCAGGGTAAAAAATCCCAGAATCTCGAAAGCACTGCCTCTCACGGAGGTAAAGGTACTAGATATACCCCCAGATACAAATAGAACCCCAGAAATATCTATGATGCTAGGAAGGTATTAGAGGGATATATCTACAACCAACTTCATGCAACCCCGTGCTTAACTCTGGTGTGTGCGAAACCTCCTAATGTCATCGATTACACAATGGGTTTGACCACTCCTTGGTTAGTGTTATAGGAATATTTTTCCTCACCTCATGCAACTTTCTCAGAAGGCCTTTCCATTTACCTATGCAGACTTGAAGTCCCCTTTTACACTTCCCAGATTCAAAAAATCATATTTTTTCACATATACGCGCCCTACCAATTATACAACATGCGTATACGCAGGTTGCACCACTACAGCCTGCGTACATAGAGTTTGGTGATAAAAATTAAAAATTGTGTCGGGTTTCCATGTCACCTCATGAGATCCATGATCCTTGACCTTCCATATACTAGAAATGTTCCAAATCATCCCTTCAATTCCATTTGAAGACTATAAAATGGGCCATATCTAAACCATGGAGGAGGAGAGAATTCAACTTTTGAGATCAAAGCTACTCTGGAGAAATTTTCACTTCACATTGAGTCTGCATCCCTTTGTCCTTTAAAGTCTAAACACATTGTTCAACTCCAAAGCTCTTCCCTCTTTGATGGAGAACCTCATTGTGTCTCTTATATGATCTTGCCTTTGGTGGAGGATTGAAGTGGTGGAGGCCAAACTGGAAGGGACTTAGTTTCTCGGTTTCGAGACGTGTCGACACAGAAGTCTGACACTTATACACTTTTGTTGATCATATTTTAATAGAAATACTATTTTCTCATCCAATTGATATCTTGCAAATATTTAAATTGTTATTCCATGGGCATATTTGTTATGAATGGTAATGGATTATTCTATTGTATGTGTTAACTTTATATATTATTACCATATGCTTGCGTATCTTGGTTGTTGAGGACAAGTTGTAGGTATAAAGATTTGAGTTGCATGCTCAACGATGGTCTTCATCGAATGTCCAGACGAGGTAGGCTCTTTATCTTGTCTTGTTAGAATTTACATTTATATAGCATAATTTGGATTAAAGTTGATTTCTGCAGTCATTCCATATATTTTGGTTTACCCCATGCCATAGAGTGATTTTCCTCATAACAGAATTAACGACCATACTGGGGACCAAATCTTCTATTTTTAGGGTTTGGAGTGTTTTTCTCCTTCGATTTCTATCTAGTAGCTTGATTTTTCTTGTCGCATGATTTCTTGACAACCCATTTTTACTTTGTATCTGAGTTTCTTCGCCTTATCCTTACCCTGGCAGTGTTTTAATACATATATGTGTTTTTTCCTTTGACAGACACATACGTATGTGAGTTGTCTTTCTATAGGGTGCGTACATACGTGGTTTTTTCTTAAACAATCATGTACATCAATGTTTTTAGCTTGCTTGTGAGTTTGGTGTTTGTTGGGTGAGTTTTGATGGTTTTTTAGTCTTCTTGGGTCTCTGTCCTAACTATTGAGTGCTTGCAGAGTGATAGGAAACCTTTTTTTGGTTGAATTTTTGGGTGGTTTTTCTTTCTCATCATATTTTTCATTGGTTGTCCTTGCATCTTGGTCTGAGTGTTTGCTTCTTAGTATCCTTCTTAGCTTGTCTCTTTTTCTTGCAGTGGGGTCTATATATCAAGTTGTTATTCAGTCCTTGCATTTTCATTCCTTTATATTGAAAATACAAAAATATACATTTTTCATTTTGGCATTTTCTCTTTTGGTTGTTTAGTATGGATATTTATACATATGAAAGATTGCATCTTATTGAAATTGCAGAGTTGAATTGAAAGTTTCATTTTGAAAAAGCTTATAATCTTTTGAGAATTGAAACTTAGGACTTATCTTTATGTTCATATTCATTTATTTAATATGCTGAGTCATAACATCATCAGTTTCACGAACACATCTTTTGATTAAACAAAGCCATTAAAAGTAACACCGATTAATCTAAAATTGATTAGAAACGATTTTATTTTTCAGGGTACACAAACTAACATAGGATATAGAGCCTTGGAATAGGATTTTGTGAGTAAACTTCTCCAAGGATATTAAACTCAACATATGTTTTTGACTAGGGAGTGGTGAAATCCATTGTGTAATTAGTGATGTTAGGACGCTCCGCTCACACCGGAGTTAAGAACAAGTTCACACGAAGTTGGTTGCAGAGATATTCCTCTAATACCTTCTTAGCATCAGAGATATTTCTGGCGATCTATTCATATTTGGGGGTCTTGCTAGTACCTTTACCTCCCTGAGAGGTGGTTCTTTCAAGATTTTGTGCTTTGTTACCCTACCCATACGGTGACCCGACTTACAACTATTCACTTTTGCATTGGTTATATAGTGGTGGATTTTGTTTCTTAACATAGGTATCCACATAGGTTACTTGCAAGGGTTATTCTGTAGGTACCCTAAGTTAGATAAGGGTCAGACAACACACAACCTTTATGTAAAATTACCTCTCTGGGAGGATTTGACCAACTGCGTTGTTAATCCCACAAGGGCCCTTATAACTGATTCTGATACCTCCAATATTTTGAAGGGAGTCTCAGGCCTCTCTTGGGCAAGGAATACCTACTCTAGTGAGGGAGGCCCCTTTTAAGCTACTATATCCTATTTGTGTGCATTTGGCCTTTTTGTTTATTTTGGTGTGCTCTTTGATTGTTAGTCGGCCTTATGATTTCTTTTTATATCTTGAGTCTTGACTCATTGTGGATCCATAATAACTTCCTTGCAGGTCTCATCGTTTTTTGAAGTTACCACCACATCTTGAGTCTTTTCCTTATAAAATGCGTAAATTTATCAAACGTGGTACACACATATCCACCTACCATACTTGTGATCATACAAGTATGGGTATTGAGTTGAGTCAGAAAGATATTGGGAATCCTTAAAATCCCATACCAACTGTAGTTAATGGAACTCCTTCGACACCTTCAAACACCACGGTTGTAGTGCCGGAGGTTCTCGTCATCACTCCTATCTGGCTTGTGGTTGCTACTCAACCCATAGTAACGAACCCTTTTGGGTCTCTTTTTGGCATGCCTGGATACAATTCTCAGTACATTCCTTTGGTCTCTAACCCTTTCTCTTTTGGTATGCCGAATATGACATCGCAATTTTCGTCTTCCATTCCAACGAATAATAGAAATCCTAGTATTGGACTCGGGGGCATGGCTCCTTTTCATATTCCACTTTCATTTGATGGAGATCATATTCCCCAAATGACTCCTACGGTCGTAAGCCAACCTCCTTTTCATCCTGGGTCTAATCCTAGTCTTAATTCTCCTAGATGGAGTAATCAACCGAGTGGACAAGATACTTCCTATATTCCATCCTTTTCCCCTTCCTCCTCCACAGCGATTCCAACCAACACGTTTGGTATGACAAATCCACCTCTATCCTCCAGATTTCCACCCGGGGGAGTCAGTTTCATGGTATGGGAAAACCCCAGCTTGGAGAAACTCTAGTTGGGGGCATTGTTTATAACTTGCATTATAACATTCCTATAGGGATGGTTCTCACACAACCTATTATGAATCAGTTTGGAGGAGGAAATTACCATACCGTATAGGTCCATGGTGCATACCAGAACCCTGGATGGTCTGCAGTTCCCCAACATCAATCTTTACTAGGAGCATGGGCTCAGATGCCACAACCCCGGCTCTCTTTTCTGGCCACGCTTAATTTTCCAGACTTGTCAAGATTAATGAACAACCCAGTGCGTAATGATGGGTCATGGCCCCCCATACCCACTAAGATTCCTTTGGATATTCCAAAATTTAAGAACAAGACATGTGAGGATCCTGGTGATCACGTCACTAATTTTCATCTTTGGTGCTGATCCAATCCCTTAACGACGATTCTATTTGTTTGATATTGTTTCAACACACCCTCATGGGGGTTGCAACGAAATGGTACATTGAGCTACCAGGGGGAACATACAAGAATTTTAATTGATGGTTTTAGTCTTTCTCAACCACTTCCAGTTGAAATTTAGTTACGATGTCAGCATAGAACTTATGTCGGCCCTCTGCTAAGACAAAGACACCCATATCTCAGATCATATCTAAGAGTGGCGTAGACAGAAAAGGTTGATCAAAGCCTACAGTCCTCCATAGTTCCTGTTGGAATGGTTTCTTAAGTATTTACTACCTTATATTTCGAAGGATGTTTCTACATCTGGGGTAACATCTCAGGATGAAGCTATTTTGAAATCCCAGCAATTGGATCTCATATATGCTCAATCTGGGATGTTATACGAAATTCTTCCTGATGCACCGAGGTTGAACTACGACCCTAGACAAAATCTCGGGCCTCATGCCGATGGAATTATAGGCTCTGCAAATGTTAATTATAAAGACTTGGTGACGAACCAGTGGAAATATTTATCTCTAAGCCAATTTGTAGGAGGACAAGCTTCATCTGTGTCCTCCACTCCCACTCAGTAGGCGGATGTGCATTCTTTACAGTAGTTGACCAACCCGAATGGTAACCAACAACTGGGAGGGAATAGAAGGAAAGGACATGGTAATAATATTAAGGGTGGGAGTTATAATAATAATAAACCCAAGGACAATGCTAACAATTATAGATCGAACAATAATCTGAGTGAGGACAAGAAAGAAAAGTGGAAGGTGAAGTTTCCTTGTAAACTTTGTACGCATGATCACCTTACCCACTTATTCCCCAAAGTTGAGGAAGTTGTGAGGCTCTTATCTCAACCTGTCATTGTGCTGACTAATCCTTTTTCTCATAATCAACACATGGCCTCAAGCTCCTCTAATGCTGAAAATGCAGCTAGTGGGAATCAAAACTCCTCGGTGCATGAAGGTGACCGTCTATGTGTAAATATGGTCAAGTATCATATTAATGTAGACACTTGATCTCATGATTATGGGTCTTCACAGACTATTCCATGTCTAGAGTCTCCTCCTCCATCAGTAACACATTTGCATATTGAAAATCTAGAGCATCCGCCTCATATTCCGAAAGGAGTACTAAAACGCTCTACCCACAACCCTAATGCTAGATTTTCCCAAAACTACCTGATTGTCGAAGATATGGATCAAAACCCTTGTGTGATGTTGGCTTTGGAGGTGCTCCAGACATTTCCTTCACATAAGAATTCCTTGGTATCTTCTTTAGGAGCTCTATACTTGTGTGGCTCTAAGGTTATCAAGTTTGATGTCATGGATGTTAAGCCTCGCTTGTCTTACCACGTGGCCTTTCAAATCCATGTGGATTATTCAAAGTATACCATCAAACATACTATTATTGATGAATATACTATGACATGCATGATGTCCCTAACATTTTGGAAAGACGTTGGCTCTCCAACACTTTCTCAATCTCCGACTATGTTGACCTAATTTGATGGTCGTTCTTTCCTAACCCACATAATTCTTCCCACCTTTCGGTCTAGTTAGGTGGAAAGATGGTGGAAGTGGATGTCGAGGTGGTTGATGTGCCCCTTGACTATAACTTATTACTAGGGAGTAATTGGACTTATGCTATGACTACATTTGTGTCATCCATTTTTTGTACTTTATGTTTTCCTCACGAAGGGAAAATCATGACGATTGATCAATTATCCTTTGTGCATGCTAGTCCCAATGCATTAGTTGGACCTTCTATCCCCATGATAAAAAATTCTCAGCCGACAACTTAGGATATTGGTTTCAAAATGTATTCCTCCCTCATGGGTACCTTTGATTTCGTGGCACCAATTCATCACATTTATGCCATGTCCAGTAGGTCTTCTTCGTCAATGAGGTTCGTTCCTTTCCATACTTCATATTTCAACGATCCTTGGACCCTACTTTCTTCTACCATGTCTTGTGAAGTTCAGTATCATATTGGAATGGTAATTCCACTGTCAACGACAAAGATAGTGTATCAGTATATTCTTTACTCTACTGCCAACCTACATCATGTCTCCTCGTAGACGAACGAGTAGGATCCTGTTCTCAAGCCCGTGTGGGCCACTTCATCATCTTGCTCACATGATTTCCTTGATGATACTTTACCTTCATATGAAGCGATATTAGAGGCCATGAATGGTCCTGATAGGCCATGGGATGATATGCATCATCGCTCTTACTTCCTCCAGAGCTTGCTAGGATTGAACATGACGATTTTATATCTACCTTGAGTGAGATGGTCAGTCATGTTGTGGTTCCACTAGATACACATGGAATTTATACCAAAGGAAACATGGTGATTATTTATCCTACCATCATGATCAACATCTCTCGCATTCCTGGAAAAGTTGAAAATGTATATATCGGTGCAGATTGTTCACCTGAAGAAATTCAGATCTACAGCGATCTCTTCAAATAATTTTGTGATGTATTCACTTGGTCATATGAAGAGATTCCAAGAATCGACCCTCGCATTGTTGAACATGATATTAAGACTTACCCAGATGCTAAACATGTTCGAAAATGACTTAGAGTTGTTAATCCTAGGAAGGCCCCTGCTATTAAGGGAAAGGTGGAGAAACTACTTAATGTTGGTTTCATCTACCTGGTTCCCTTAACTGAATGTGTATCAAACCCTGTTCATGTGAATAAGAAACATGGAACCATCCATGTGTGTATGGATTTTCGAGACTTGAATAAGGCTTGTCCTAAAGAAAACTTCTCGACACCTTTCATTGATTATATTCTCAATGAGTGTGTGGGAAGCGAGATTTTTTCTTTTGTGGATGGATTTTCATGATACAATCAAATTCAAATAAAACTTGAGGACCAACATAAGATGACATTTATTTGTCCTTGGGGTACTTTCGCATATCAAAAAATTCCTTTTGGCCTTAAAAACATCGGAGAAACCTTCCAACGAGCCATGAACTTCACTTTTCATGATCTCAAGCATATTTTCAAATCTTACCTCGATGATATCACTACTCACTCTTGCAAGAGAGTAGATCACTCTACCCACCTTCGACTAGTTTTCGAGAGATGTCGTTATTATCACATCTGTTTAAAGCCTCACAAGTCCATCTTCTATGTTAGGTCTGGTCGTCTTTTAGGATTCTTAGTTTTTGAAAATGGGATCATGGTGGACCCTATGAAGGTTGAGGAAATACTTCGATTTTCTCCCTCGCACAACATTTGTCAAATTCAAGGTTTACAGGGGAAAGATAACTTCTTACGTCGGTTTATAGTAAACTAAGACAATATTAATAAGGGTTTCATGCATCTCTTGAAGAAGGAAACTCCATTTATATGGGATGAGAGAGCCAAGGAATCCTTCAATGCTCTTAATAAAGCCTTGGTATCAATGCCTCTACTGAAGCCTCTAGACTACAACAGAGATTATCTGCTTTATATCGCCGCGTCCGAAGGGACAGTTGGTATGGTTCTAGTTCAGGGAGACGATGAGCTCCATGAGCACGTTGTCTACTTCCTTAGTATAAACTTAGTCAACCCTGAAATCAAGTACTCTCACGTTGAGAAGATATCCTTGGTTGTCGTACACATGGTTCAAAAATTACGGAATTATATGTTTCTTTGAAAAGTATCATAGTTGTTGATGTCAATCCATTTAAATATGTCCTTACTAAGAATATCATAGGGGGAAAATACAATAAGTGGATTTTCATTTTGCAAGAGTTTGACATCGATTTTTCTTCAATGAAATCTGAGAAATCGCAAGTTTTTGTCGAGTCAATATCATACTTCCCTTGACTAGATGAGGACGTTATTCATAACAATTCATTCACAAATGAACATATTTTCCTTATCTCTTCCTCAGACCCCTGGTATGGAGACATTTTGATCTATCTTCAAACCTTGAATTTCTCTCATCATCTATCGAGAGACGATCAATGACGTATACAATATCAAGCTAAAAACTACCTTATCGTCGATGACACTTTGTATCATCGAGGCACAGATAATATCTTTTGTCGTTTCTTGACACACGAGGAAGCTGAGTCTTTTCTTAATGACTGCCATAGTGGGGCTTGTGGTGGTCATCTATCTGGGCTTGCGACAACCCAAATTTTTTTGCGAGCTGGTTATTTTTGGTCGTCGATTTTTAAATATTGTGTTGAAGCAGTCAAGAAGTGTCACCTTTTCCAGGTGTTTTCTCGAAAGATGTGCTTGCATCCATCCCCTCTTCACCCAATCATAACCATCAGTCCCCTCACAAAATGGGGGGTGGATTTTATGGAATTCAACCCATCTTTGGCTAGGGGGCATCAACATATTATCGTAGTCATAGAATACTTCACTAAATGGGCAGAGGCCATGCCTACTATTAAATCCGATGGCAATACTGCAACATTTTTCATGTTCAACCAAATTATAGCCCGGTTCAAAATCCCAAGGGATATTGTCACTCATCATGGAATTCACTTTTAGAATGAAATGATGAAGGAATAGCATCGAAAATGGGGTTTAAGCATGGCCATTCTTTCCCTTACTATCTGTTACGAGGAAAATCTCTCTATGGCTAGGGGAAAACCACAACATATGGGAATCACTGCAAAAATCAACTCTATTCTAAAGTATGATATATAAACAAATATGCTAGCAGGACAAGATAAAAGGCCTACCTCGTCCAAACGTTAGATGAAGTCCACCGTTGAGCACTTGACCCAAAGAAATATACCTACAACTAGTCCTCAACAACCAAGCAAATCAAGCATATGGTGATAATATATTATGTTAGCACATTCAATAGCATAATCCATTAATATACATAACAAATACGCCCATGGAATAATAATTCAAATATTTGCAAGATATCAATTGGACGAGAAAAGAGTATTTCTATTAATATATGATCAACATAAGTGAAAAAGTTATAGACTTCCGTGTTGTTCCTTCCAGCTGGGTCTCCACCACTTGAATCCTCCACCAAAGGCAAGCTCATAGAAGAGAGACAATGAAGTTCTCAATCAATAAGGGAATATCTTGGGGGCTGAACACTGTGTTTAGACTTAAAGGACAAAGGGATGCAAACTCAATATGAAGTGAATAATTTCTCAAGAGTAACTTTGCTCTCAAAGTTGAATTCTTTCTCCTCTTTTCCATAGCTCGAAATTGGCCCATTTGTAGCCTTCAAATGGAACTGAAGGGTCAATTCAGAACGTTTCCAGTATATGGAAGGCCAAGGATCATTGATCTCTTGTCGTGACATGGAAACCCAACACCATTTTTCATTTCTGGGCACAAATACTGATGTATGTGAGATGTAGTGGTGCAACCTGTGTATACACATGTTGTATAGTAGGAAAGGTGCGTATATGTGGAAAACATGTATTTTTATCTCTGGGATTTGCAAAAAGGGATGAAAAGTCTGCATAGGAAAATGGAAAAAGGCCTTATGTGCAAGATTACATAGGGTGAGGAAAATCTTTCTATAACATATTCCCCCTAATGCATGATGTCAGAGGAGTATATGTGATGGCCAAAATACATTATAAAAACCCAGAAGTGGAGTGATGGGAAACCAGCTGGAAGAACTAGTTGCTCATTACATTTTGTACTGACTTTGCATACATGGCTGCCAATTTGAATTACATTGCAGATCCATGTGAAAATATACCAAACAAATGTTTGTGGCCATGAATAGGAAAATACAAATGCGGTTACATGCCAAAGGTTGTCATAGTCACAAACAAGGCCCAATAGAACCGGTCTCAAAACCAATCTGAAGATATATCTATACAATGGAGTACAATATGATCTACCATGATCACTGAAGTCATATAGGTACCAGTCCAATGAAAAGGAAGAAACAACTCAGGAAATTTGCGGCCTCATACGGATGTCTTCAAGTCTTCTACACAATCCGCCAAAGGTGAAAGTCTACATCATGTGAATAAATGAGTTGAGGTCGAACAAAATGATACATCGTTTGATTGCCGGTCATTGAGGTATATCGTTAACAAACACGAGACAACCTACCGATGATGAAAGTAGGTATCAAGGCACCGAGTACATTCTTACAAGTGTGAATAAAGGATTCAGGGTCGAACTCTTGAAGAATCCATCGATCAGAAGACATTGATGTATTCCCAACTGTCGATGGCGAGAGAAACTGCCACTAATGACTCCAAGCCTCAAGGTACTCATAAGACTCTAGGTTTTGTTTCTAGAATAGATGAGCTGAAGTCATGGAAGGAGACCCGCTGAAAGGAGAGAATTAAGGAATCTCTCATCATTCAACACGAGGTACAAAGCATGATCTTCATGATTTGGAGGAAATCAGACGAAGAACATGTTCATGAACGAACGACCCGGTGCGTCTTTCATGTGTGCCAAATGCAAGCGATACACTAAAAAGACCCTCTGAATAACAACCAATGAGGAAAATTGCTGACAAAGGTGAGGAAACCACCAATAAGGATAATGACATCCAAGACACCGTATGAATCCCAATGTGTGAATAGATGTCTTGTCATTGAATGCAAGGGAAACCACCTAGTTAACGACCAATGATGAAATGTCGACTGTTAGGTTCAAGGTTACCTACCAATGATGAAAGTAGGACCAGGGTGTGTGATAGGACTACAACATCATGTGATTATGAGACAAACTAAGGGTATGACTGACATGTAAAGTCAAGAGTTCTGAGAAATGGTCGACACGGTTGATATACTTCCTTCGAACAAGAGCATGAGACATATGGAAGACTCTGACAACACAGAATAAATGATGAAACCATGATATGCAGGAAGCATCAATGAAATTATCCATAGGGACTGGAAGAGTAACCAGTCGGTGGAGAAATGTCTATGTAATGAGCTCAACTTCCTAAGGCCATGATAAACCCAAAATTATGATGACAAGTGGATTCAATAACTTTGTGCTCTGTTCAAAGGTGACATGACTGCCACCAATATAAGATAATACTCCCTTCCCGCCCATCTTTTTTTGTTTTTTCATAGTCAAATGAATGGTATGATACAGAGGAGGAAACAAGTTCCGCAAGTAAGAAAAACTAGTTCCAGCAGTGGAACATACCTATGCTCAATGCAAGGAGATGAATGCGGGAGATCGATGCTCGGAGGAATGTTCCCTCCTAGGTATAGGGTGTCAAATTGCGAAGCATATAAACAAGGCTCTGCTTGGTCAAGGATGTAAAACTGCTGAGGAAAATGGTTTATAACGCAAAGAGAGAATCGAACATAGGCTCAATATTGCAAGTAAGGGCATGAGATGCAATCACAACTTAATGCCAAAAAATGTCCTTTTTCATAATCTTACTCTACTTGGTGTGAAAAAGGGATAAAATTGTACCATATAGATGTCCTTTCAAATCCAATTTACGAGTAAAAAAGAGACAAATTCACTCGAAAATCTTTTCTCTTTTTAAAATGAGTCAGAAAATAGCTTAACTAAGACTCATGACCTTTCAAGTCTAATTTAACGAGTGTGAAAGGGACAAATTCACTCGGCATTTTTTTTTCTTTTTAGACGAGTCGAAAAAGAGATTAAATCATACTCGCTTGGGAGTTTCTAGGTGACATGTCATGAGGGAGGCCAAGGCTCCCGTTCTGGAATTCTGTGGAATTTTAGTATCTTAAGAATAACCAACATAAGCTTGGGAAAACCCAAAGCTCTCCAAGTCGATGAGGATAAAGTGCTAGCGGAGGTTATTTTCTTCGTGATATATCGGATAATGTCTCTTACTGGAAAGGAGATAGGCGGAGGCATTGGATACCCCAGAAGACCATCCCAATCAAAGGGAACTTCTCCAGGACTTGGAGGGAGAGTATTCGGGGAGAGTAAAATTCTCTCTTGTTCAGAAGGTGCAGTATACAGAATGTTGATGACATGGTCGAAGGACGCATCACCCTCCAGAAGGAGAGTTGGATTAACCAGATATTTCATGGGTATGACCACTTATTCAACTGAGGGTTGAATAGGATGCATGATAACATGGACATGAGAAACATCACCCTCGAAAATGGGCGTGTGGTCAGGAGAAAATTTCATCAGCATGAATTCCGTGTCAATCAAAGGAGAAACAGTATGTGGGGAAACTACAGATGCCTTAGAACCCGAAGGGCCCTCAGGTGAGAACCACGCTTCTGGTATCCCAACAGTAGCAGGGAATAAATGAGTAAGGTGATTTTATTCTCAAGTCCTACAAAGGAATCTAGCCTTACGTCTGAGACGTCTAGGCTTCTCAATTGTGTGAATGCTCCCAATGTCATTTACAATGGTTGGTGACATGCTCTCAGTGTGACTAGAAGAGGCTGGAGAGTCATCTCCCATGTGATGTATAAAGGATGGATATGTGACATCGATATGACTCGTGACGACTAGAGTGATTCCCCCAGCATGACTAGTAGCGACTAGTTGTGGATCTTCAACCTGACTTGCAGAGGTTGTCGACCCATATCCAACATGACTGGAAGAGGTTGGTTATGGAGCTCTAGTATGACTAGCAGTGACTGGAATAAAAGTGGTAGGTTGTGGCATTTGATACCAAGGTCCAGGGAAAGATTGGCTTCGAAACATTGTAGGCCAAGAAGGGTCTTGGTTTACACCCTTTCCTTGTTTGGAAAGGTAGTATCCTCCACCTAATTGATCCATAGTGGTTTGTATAGGCATCATCACTGAAGAAGATGTCTGCGAAGAGACAAAAGTATTATCACATAAGTCAAGCAACTAAGCAACCAATGTATAGACAAAAGGATTATTCAAGTGTGGATATATGTTGCCTCCATGTGAAGGGGTTCCGTGAAGAGGGTATCCTGAACCATAAAATTGATTCCCCCTCTATGAAATACCCTAGGGTATATGTGGACCCGTCATGGGAAAAGTGTTTGTAGGAATTGGCATGGTGGACAAAGGATACATGGATGGGGTGTAATAAGTAGAATAACCACCCATTTGAGTACTGGCTCCTGAAAAAACATAGCTAGGACTGGATCCGTAAGAGGGGAGGTTCCAACCTACCATAGTGAGAGTTGGCTGAGGGACATGACTCATATCCAATGAATATGTAGACGGTGAGGCCATGGTGCCCCCAGATCCAATGTTGGGATTCTAATAAGTGGGCCAGGGAGAGGATGGAAAGGGTGAGGGCACATTCGACATATCAATAGGAAACTGATTAGAGACCCAAGGCATGGATTGAGTGTCATAATTATTCATAGCATTATGAAAAGTGGATGGATTCATCCTCATGAAATGAGTGAAAATCATGGGGGAGGTAGTGGTAAATGAGGGAGCCAAAGGAACTCCACTATCCATGATAATTAAAACTCAATATAAAATCCTAAGGCCAGCTAGTAATCAAAGAGCACACCAAAAATAATCAAACAACCAATATGTACACAAACGGGATAAAGTGGTTGAAAGGGGCCTCCCTCCCTAAAGAAGGTGTGTATCACCCAATAGGGGCCTAAGAATCCCTGTTAAAAATTGGAGGTAACATAATCAATTATAAGGGCCCTCGTGGGCTTAACAACCAGTTGGTCAGATCCCCCTGGAGAAGTAATCCTCCATAAAGGTTGTGTGTTTTCTGACCCTTATCTGACCCAGGGTACCTACAGAATGACCCCTGCAAGTAACTTATGTGGCACCTAAGTCAAGCAACTAAGCAACCAATGTATAACCAATGCATAGGCGAGCAGTCGTAAGTCAGATCCACCATATGGGCAGGGTAGCAAATCCCAAAACCTTGAAAGAATCACATCTCACGGAGGTAAGGGCACTAGCAATATCCCCAGATACAAATAGATCCCCAGAAATATATCTGATGCTAAGAAGGTACCAGGGGGATATCCCTTCAACCAATCTCACGTGACCTCATGATTAACTCTAGTGTAACCGGAGCCTCTTGATATTATCGATTATACACTAGATTTATCCACTCCCTTAGTCAGACACATATGTTGATTTAATAGCCTTGGAGAAGTTTACTAACAAAATCCTATTCCAAGGCACTAAATCCTAAGCTAGTTTGTGCACCCTAGAAGATAAAATCATTACTAATCAATTTTAAATTATAATGTTAATTTTAATGGTCGTGCTTACTAAAAAAGGTGCGGTGATGAAACTCATGATGTTATGACTCAACAAGTAAAGTAAATATGAATACAATGCAAAGTCCTAACTTCAATTTTCAACGAATGATATGCTTCTTAAAACAATGCAATTTTCAATTTCAACTCTACAATTCT
>SNQJ01S0149560.1:0-23466 GCA_010110895.2 Picea sitchensis | reverse complement strand
GCTTTTGCTTTAGATTTATCAATTGGCTAAAGAAGGTATTGCTCCTTGTATCCTCATAGTGTGCTATCATTTCTTCCGTGAAAATTGTCCAAGTGACGAGTGATTTGTGAGAACAAAGCCATCAATACCATACAAATTGATTGGGTTATAAATATAAAGAAGCAATTCATACCTTTTGTGTATGTGGAACATTATGTAGATCAAAGAATTGTTCCATCTGAAGTATCCATGTGATTGGGTCCTTGTCATAAAACTTCCTCATATTGATCTTAGGAACGTGGTTGGTCTTCAACCCAAAGTTGGAGTTTCTCCATTCTTGATTCATCTTCCTTGTGTCCTCATCATGAATTTGTTGGGATACATTTTCACTTTCAGGTGTCCTCTCTATTAGGAAAGTTTTCAATCCTTCCATGATCTCCCTTTTTAAACCATCCATCTTAGTATTCATTATTGCCTCCAATTTAGCTTCAGTTGAATCCATCATCCCTTGTAGTTCATCTTTTGTCATTGTCTTCTTTTGTAATTCATTTATGTCCCTACGCATTTCTTCACCTTCATCAAGAGTCCAAGTAGGACTATCTGGAGGCTTATTTGGTGTAGAAGTTCCCTTTTTTGTTGGCTTGTTGGCCAAGTATCACTTTTAAACTTTGATTTTGAGGTGGTTCTGCTAGACAATCTTTCTTCTGTTGTATCTCCAAAGTTTCGGCCCTTTTGGGTATGAAAATTTATTTTTTGTAGTTCTCTGATATTTCTTCTCTGCAATGCCACAGGTCTGATCAAAATTGGATGTGCCAAGTGGAATTTATGGTAACTTCCCCACAACTTGCTGATTTTTGGCCTTTCCATAAGATCTCACTTGTATAGCGTGCCCTGCACAAAATAATAGATATAAAATTCTAAAACTTGTACCAAAAATACTAAGGATTGTCCACTATCCAATGCAATTGGTCTCACTCAATTTGGATACTCTAGGAAGAAGTTATGATTGTTTTACCCAGAACACCTGCTTGAGACTAGTCAAATACCCTATCTTCCACAGGGTGTATCTACAAATGTAAGATGACCCAGAAGATGAAATTTTTATCACGGGTACCTTGATAATTTTTGTGAATAACCTCTAGATTTCAGGGTCTGAAACGTTACAGAAAAAAATTTATAGCGAAAATTTTGCAATGACTCAATTCAGGATGATTTCAGAACCCTATCTTACACAGGTTGTATCTCTGAAAGTATAAGGCTTCGGGAGCTGAAATTTTAACCCAATGTACCTTGATTTGTCTACTAAATATCCTCCAAGGGGTTCCTTCTGAAACGTCGTAGAAAAAAAATTATAGCGAAAAATCCAAGGTGTCTCAGATGTAGCAGCGAAACCCCAAGATCTTGAGCTCTAATACCATATGTTAAGAACCAAATGTCAATATAGCATAGAAAAACCTCAGAATAAGTACTCAATGCCTTGAAAAGGAGAGAATTTCATATAATAATCCTCTTTGAGGGGGCAACCTCCTTATACACCACATAAATGCCCAAGTACAAGATGATTCCAAATGAAAATGTCTCCTTGGTATATATAGGAGACTAGGAGGTACAATTACAACTAATGGACCCAAGCCGACATAAATAAAATAACATTACTAATGTAATATTCCCCAATTAAGGGGTAATGTGCCACTATTTAGGGCTTAACAATAAGTTGATGAGATAGTCAACTCCAGAGCATGTAATGAGGCTGGGAGGATGTTAATAGGCATCATTGAAAGCATTGGGACAATCAATCTGAGAGAGAGAGAGAGAGAGAGAGAGAAGTGGGTTTGCATGTCTAATTATTGTCATTGGAGCAAAGTGCACACTATTACAAGCCATGACATGGCCATATTTGATCTTCACCTAAAGAGAAGGTCATTAGCTCATGATCAAATGATTGATGTACGCCACATAAGTACATTTTCCCGATCCTTTTTCGGGAGATATGGTGATGGGAAGATTGTAGTAATCCATTAGGCTGAGGGCATATAAATCCTTGGCATTAAGGGTAAACACAATGAGCATGGTAGGTGGCACTCCTCTAACACCATTATAGGCCCTAACCTTGGCAGCTCAAAATTCAACCTAACCATCCCTAGGGAGTAAAGATAAAGAATGAGCAACTTGGCAACTCATATTCAACCCAACCATATCAAGGGAGTGGAAATCGACAAATCTTGTCATGGCATTATATAGACTCTACATTGACGAGTAGTGGATTGCTAATTCTCAGTTGCACACTAGACCACATTGAGTGGTTTGCACAATGGTTAAGAACATGTGTTTCTTCCTTGGAGGTCACAAGTTCAAATCTAGAGGGGGGTAGGGTATGTACACCTTCGTAGACTTCCACAATCAAATCGTTGGGCGGAGGGGGTCCCTTGTCCCACAAACAAGGGGGTCTCATACACCAATTGGTGTCTAGCTTGGCCCTGACCTTAAAAATATATTATTATAAATACAACATGAGTGGGCCTAATGGTTAAGAACATTTGTTTCCTTTTAAGAGGTCACAAGTTCAAATCCAAAGGGGGGTAGGGTATGTATACCTTCGTAGACTTTAGCAGACAAATCGTTGTATAGAGGGGGTCCTTTGTCCCACAAACAAGGGGGTCTCATACACCAATTTGGTGTCTGGATGGGTCATGACCTTATAATTAGATTATTATTATTATTATTATCATTGTAGAAGAAACACCACTTCCTCCTTCACAAGTTACAAAATCATTGAAGATTTTTAATGACAAAATCAAAAATATCTCATTCACACATTTTGTCAAACACTTGACTAACCTGAGATTTTTGTCTTTAATAAATGTCTTTAAAACATAAAGCAACTGAAAGCTAAAATACTTAAGTCAAACAAATCACTGATCCATACTCTGATAATGGTTGAACTAGACAAGTGATTTTGGTCCAATGACCAAGGCAAAAACCCCACTGTGGGGAAAAACCCTAGAGAGATTATTTCTATTATTCAAGAACAAATTTGAAATTTCTTTACAATCCAGAAATTTAATGATTCCAACTCAACAAAATCATAAATGCAAATCACTTATCTCAGCCATGAAACAAGCTTCTAAACTGCCCACACGTGCCACAATATGTAGCCTGATTTATGCTTGGGAAATCRTGTCACTGTTCAAATGTCAAACAACAACAATAAATACACAGTAATCTCCCTTGGGAATTGTGCCAACATGTATAGTACGATCTGTATGGATTTCTACCTTGAAAATTGTGCCTCCCTCTTGTTGTACGARTTGTCCTTTCTTTGTATGGACTGTTATCTCTCGTGTTGTGCAGACTGTTATGATGTCATTGTCTTGGGAACTATGCACTATAAGTTACTTTAGAAACTTTACTCTAAACTCTCTCTAGAAATCTGATCTCTCTCTCCTTTTCTTTTGTGTGTTTTCTTATTTTACAAACATGTATATGTATTCTCTATTTTCCCAAGAAACCCTAACTTACATAACCAACTCAATCTAATGACTATCATAAGTCTAATCTGAGGGCTCTCATGTAATTACAAAGTAAGTAATAAATGCACATTAAATACTTTTGGGTTCTACAACTTAAAATCACTTTAAGTTATAAAGTACATTCACTTTATAAAAACACTTTATTTAAAAAGTCACTTTATAATTAAAACATGTCTAGGAAACAAGACTTTATGTTCCCCCATGACAAAACATAAAAACATGAATGAGGACATCCCTTATTAAATTTCAACAAATACGAAGTCATACAACATGCAAATGCTAATTAACCCAATGCCACTAAAATCTATTAACCAAAATATCAACAAAATATAGAGATTTTTCTTATAAGAAACATGCAGTAAGAGGAGGCACTAAGGAGGAAGGCAACGAGATGGACAAGTTTGACCCCATTTGGATTCACTATGAAGGATGATAAGACAAATGTATTGATATTTTCCATGGTGAATGAAGTGGAGAGAGTAGTTGTCAAATCATTGTGCGGAGGAGGTCCCACAAACAAGGGGAGGGGATCACATACATCAGTTTGATGTCTGGCATCGTCATCATCATCATCATTAACTCTTTACATACCTCATCACAAATTAAATTATTAAGAATACACACATTAAACAATAAATATACAGAGAAACAAACAATACTAATAAGATAATAATTGAGTTGGATCATAAAAATTATTAGTGTCCAATCAATAAACACCTAAATGAACATTAATAATTAGATATCTTCTTTCAAAATATAACTTTTTTATTTTATTTTATAAAATTTGTTTCACTTCCTAAATCACACATAAATTCAATTTTGAATTATAATTCTAAAACAAACTTCAAACCTTGCCAGAACTTTAAAAAAATAAAAATTATAACTCTTATACCAGGTTGTCATGTTAAGAAGACTTATCACCATATTACTCAAAACCAGATACTAAACATTTTACTTCATCAAAAAGTCAAAATAAAAAAAGTCACAACTGAGATCAGCGTGTTAAATCAAATAGTCACAACGCAAATCAACGCTCATGCTCTATGGAACACAAACAAATCAAAATTAAAAAAAAAAATCTTTTTGCACGGTATGGTAAAGCCCGTTTTTCAATATTAAGGATGAAGGTCACTAATTAACAATTTAACCTTTTCCATTAACAATTTCATCCGTTTGCACCTGACATTTCATTTGTCACAGGTGAAATCCGAGATCAATTGACACTTTCTTCCTTTTGCATCCAACATTTCATTTGCAGTGAAATCTGAGATATGTTAACAAATTTATAAATGATTTCGGAAAATTCGATGACCGAATTCCAACAAAGCCAAATCGGGTTCAAATCATTGGCCAGGAATCCTACTCAAAATAATCCTCTACTGTTTTTCAGAGACTTCATGTTTTTATTGTAGTTCAACTTGTATAGAATTAAGTATTACTGGTATAGTTCAGCTTCAAAATTCGGACGGCGAGGGGATGGAGGGGTGCTTTTGTTACCGATGCATATCAGTGGACGAGTATTTTTTGGACCTCGACGAAGTGAGGTATGAGGTAGAAATATCAATGCTTATGTAACCTTTGCATTCTTCTTCTCCCAAATGCTGCTTAATTTGTTCAAAAATGCATAAGAAATGGCGATAAGGGGAAGAAGAGTGCCTTGGGAATGTGCGTTAGGAGCAGGAAGCTGTACGTCTGGAAAGAAGAAATCCTTGGAAGTTGAAGGTACATGCCCTGATGGGAAAACGTATTGTCCTTCAAGGAAATGTAGTATCAGGAAGCAAACTTATAAGCATCATGAACTATGCCAAAGTCAGGGCTACCTCCTGCTACAGCAGCAGTCTGGAAGCGGAGGCCACAATTGAAGTATGGAATAATCTAACCAAAGCAGGACGGGCGAAAGAGGAAGGGATAGTGTTATCATGGAATGCAAATGCAAATCCGGTCATTATGCGACATGCCCGGGCAGGACAGAATGAGACTGAGGCGGTGAGAACGTACGAGCGAATGCGCAAGGCAGGACGAAGACTAGGGATTCACGCAGACGCTTACTCTTTTCCCTCTCTCCTGAAGGCATGTGCCACCCTATCAGCTCTGGAAGAGGGCAAACAGATACACGCTTCTATCATTATAACTGGCTTTCACTCCTATCCTCTTGTAGCGAATTGTCTCATACATGTCTATGCTAAATGTGGAGCTGTACACAATGCACGCCAAGTGTTTGACAAAATGTTTCAGAGGGATTTGGTTTCCTTCAACTCTATGATTGCTTGCTATAATCAGAACGATCATTGGGAAGAAGCCTTAGCGTTTTATGCACAAATGCAACTTGGAGAAATAAAATCCAATTCCGTTACTCTTGCGAGTGTTATACCCGCATATGCACGTTTAGCAAATTTGAAGCAGTGCAAAGAGATTCATGGATACACAATCAGAAGGGAATTTGAGTCTGATCTCTTCGTCGGTAGTGCCCTTGTTGACATGTATTCCAAATGCAGCAGCATGGAAAATGCTCGTAAAGTGTTTGACAAAATGCCTCAAAGAAATGCAGTGTCATGGAACGCGATGATTGCAGGCTATGCCCATGCCCAGAAGGTCCATGGCGCTGAATCTTTATATCTTTTTACTCAAATGCAATTGGAAAACATTAAACCCAGCTCTTTCACCCTTGTTGGTGTTCTATCATCTTGTGCCCACTTAGCAGCTCTAAAACAGGGAGAGGAGATTCACGCCTACATAGTGAGAAATGGTTTTGCATCGGTTATTTTTGTAGCAAACGCCCTTATAGAGATGTATGCTAAGTTTGGCAGAATAGGAGAAGCACGACAAGTTTTTGATGCCACGTTACTGAGAGATATTGTCACCTGGAGTACGATGATTGCAGGTTATGCTCAGAAAGGCTATTCCTATGAAGCTCTTAAATTACTCCAGCAGCTGACATTCACAGACATAAAACCTAACCCGGTCACTGTTGTTAGCATTTTACCAGCATGTGCTAGTTTAGCAGCTTTGCAGCAAGGCATGCAAATCCATGGCTATATAATCAGAAATGGATTCGAGTTTAATATAACTGTGGGGAACGCTCTGATAGACATGTATGCCAAATGCAAAAATATAGAAATTGCACATCATCTGTTTAATAAAATGCCACAAGCAAATGTGGTTTCATGGAATGCTATGATTGCTGGCTATTGTCGGAATGGAAATAATGATGAAGCCTTGAAGCTCTTTCATCACATGCAAGCTGCAGGCATGGAGCCCAACTTACTTACCATTGCCAGCGTTATCTCATGCTGTGCTCGCTTAGGAGCACTGCAACAAGGCAAAGAAATCCATGATTACTTAACCAGAAGTAAAATTGAGTTGGATGTTTTTGCATGGAACGCACTTACAGACATGTATGCCAAATGTGGGAGCATAGACATTGCACACCACGTGTTTGATAGAATGCCCAAAAGAGATGTAGTCTCTTGGACTGTAATGATTGATGGGTATGGAATGAATGGACATGGCAAAGATGCCATCACTCTTTTTAGCCAGATGCAGGTGGCAGGCATGAAGCCAGATTATGTTACTTTTGTTGCTCTTCTCTCAGCATGCAGTCATGCAGGGTTGGTAAATGAAGGCTGGCAATGTTTTAATTGTATGAGACAAGATTACTGTATCACACCTGGGCTAGATCATTATGCCTGTATGGTCGACCTTCTTGGCCGTGCAGGGCAACTGGATGATGCATATGCCTTTATTAAAAAGATGCCCTTAAAATCTGATGCTGGGGTGTGGGGAGCCTTGCTCAGTGCCTGCAGGATTCATTGCAATATAGAACTTGGAGAACTTGCTGCAAAAGAACTTTTTGAGCTAGAACCTGAGAATGCTGGATATTATGTACTTTTGTCAAACATTTATGCCACAGCTGGTAGGTGGGATGATGCAGGGAAGGTAAGAATAATGATGGAAGAAAGAGGGCTGAAAAAGAACCCAGGGTGCACCTGGATTGAAGTTGATAACAAAGTTCATACGTTCTATGCTGGAGACAGGTCACATCCACAGGCAGAGAAAATCTATGCAATGTTAGAAATTTTGGCTAGGCAGATTGAGGGGGTAGGGTATGTTCCTGACACGAGTTTTGTACTACATGATGTGGATGAGGAAGACAAGGAATACCTTCTTTGTGGTCACAGTGAGAGGCTGGCTATTGCTTTTGGGTTGATCAATACATGCACTGGAACTACTATTCGGATTGCCAAAAACCTTCGTGTGTGCGGTGACTGTCACATCGCCACCAAGTTAATCTCTATGGTTGCTGAAAGGGAAATTGTAGTGAGAGATGCAAACCGGTTCCATCATTTCAAGGATGGAGTGTGTAGTTGTGGTGATTATTGGTGATGCTAATTGAAAAGACAACAGTTTATAAGCTTGCTTTTCAAAACCAACCTGCATGCTGTTTGCCTCATGTTACCTGAGATTTTGCAGACTCTGAGCAGTCCAGTTTTCCAAGACTTTATTATCTTATCCTAGACATGGAAAATTGGGACGTGAGAGATACTATAAGTGAAAGCTCTACATATTCATGAATTTGTGGAGGCAATCTATAGATTATTCTTTGAAATATTACACTGGGAGTGACTTAATGTTTAACACTGTATTTGGATTAACCTATTAGGTATCCAAGACAATGTTCTTCCAGCATGATAAGGACACAGATACGCACAGTACAAAAGAAAGAGATATGAACATGGAAGGAAATTTGAAGATGGGATGGATAGAAGCTGCAAGAATACACACAAAATTTTAAATCAACTGTTTAAGAAGATTCTTTAGATCCCTTAACAAAAAATTAGAAAAATATCAGAAGGATCATACTGTTTTGTACGGTCAAATGAAATGACAGACAGTTAACAATATATTGCAAAGCTTTTTGCTCAATTAACAAAGCTCATGGATAGCCTTCTCACTTCTCTGTCTAGACCAATTTAGAGGAATAGATCGACAAAAAGGAGTCAGGAAAATTTACCGAGTCTAGACTTTAGAGGAAGAAGTGATGACAAATTGGTAGGATGATTATGTTTAAGGTGAAAAAAGAATCTTCACCAAAGGTTGGTCAAGCATCCTCGGAGCAAAGTAACTTTGCAACCTGATATATTTTCAGACTATCCCACTCGTAACTTGTAAGACATTCAAAATAATCTTAGCCTACTACTAAAAGGCCTCTTGAAAAGTTCAAAACCAGAGGAAAGGCCTCTTGCAAAGTTCAAAATCAGAGGAAGACTAAAGGGAGGAAAAATTCATAGCCGCACTTTTGTGCATTATGCTCTGGGATTTGCTTTGGTAAACTTGAAATGTGGCTTAAAGAATGATGCAGGAGCATCCCGGGTGTATGGGCCATCTTGCATAACCCAAGAATATTTCCTTTCCAGTTTTTTCTAGTTTTGTTGAATTGCAGTAGCAAATTAATCCCAATGAGGAGAATCCAGGATAGATCCATGAGGCCATTGGTTAGCTTCCATTTGGCACCTAGTGATTGGTGGTGATATGGACCCATTGGACATGGTCATCTATGTTTAATGAATTTCTGGAGGTTCAGGGCCTGTAAAAGACTACCAACATTCATTCGATGTTGGTGGGGGGGCGGGGTGAGGGGCAGTCCAAATAGCTTGAAGACACAGTTTGGAGCCTCATGAACAGGTCGCAAGAACTTAGATTTGCTGTTTGCAAATCTGGTTGATGTAGACTGAGGCTCCAAGCCTGCGCTAGGACATATAGAGGATATGATCTATTATATATTGTTGTGGACATAAACGTTCTGTTGTTTGGTTTATGTAATGAATCTATTTCAGTTGAGCAAAACTGTTATGTAATGAATCTATTTCAGTTGAGCAAAACTGTCGAAACTGCTGTTAGCTTGTCTATATTGGACTGTGCATTGAATCATCTGTCTGCTGTGTTCAACAAGCTTCCAATTTATTAGACTGTGCAATGAATGATCTTCTGCTGTAATCTTTTAAGCTTCCTGTCAGTTAATTCTTTTTAGTAAAGTTGTTGAACTTTAACTTGGGTTCAGCGCTTCCCCGTGGGCTCTGTTACAGGGTGTTCTTCTGGCCCTGTACCAAGGGGTATCAGAGCAATGTTGATGCTTGCATAGTGGAGTTCTGTGTTATGAACCTATGATTGGTTTCTAACCAGAAATTTCAAGACTTTGTGCTGTGTCAGCGCCCAGATTGGCTGGTTGAGGCTGTATTAGTTTGCAAAAGCAGTTGCAGAGGATATTGTAGTGTGTGTTACAGTATGGCACAGAGATGAGGATTTCCTGTATGGAGAGGTCAAAGAAGAAGACCACCCAGAAACCATAATCAAGATGCAAATGAAGATATTGCAGAAGCTTCAAGAGTGATATCTATCAGGCTGGATGCCATGGAAGCTTCCTAGAGAAGGGGAATGATGCCGGAAATATACACTGAGAGTGCTGAGAGCAGTGATTCAGATGAAGAAGAAGTTCCTTAAGAGTCTAGGGAATACACCCAGAATGGATACCCCTACCTATTCAGGGAGTTTGAATCCAATGGCTCAGATCTATTGGATTGGTGAAATGGAGAAATTCTTTGACCTAAAAAGGATTTGAAGATCCTAAGAGAGTAAAATTTGCATGTACCAAGCTCAAGGGGCAAGCATCCCTGTGGTGAGATAACCTACAACTGGATAGACAAAAGAAAGGTAAGGAAAAGATCAAACATTGAGAGAGGATGGTGGCCAAGCTGAAGGACAAATTTATGCCTACAGATTTCACTTTGAACCTGTTGAGAAAGTTGCAGAACTTGAGACAGAAGGCATTGTCAGTGAAAGATTACACTGAGGAGTTTTAGAGGCTGTCAATCAGATCAGGGCAAATTGAGAAGACTGAAGAAGCTCTTGCTAGGTATGTAAATGGGCTTGGATATTCAATTTAAGATTAAATTAGAATGGCTAGATTTTCTTCTGTTAGTGAAGCTTATCAGTTAGCTTTGAGGGTTGACATGACGTTGTCTACAAAACAGCAAGGTTTCAGAGGAGAAGGAACTAGAGGTCAAGGAAGGAACATATCAGGTAGAGGAAAGTCACATGGAAAGTTCTTCAAGATGCAGGTCAGAATGCTAGAGGGAGTTTTTAATGCCAGCAAGGGCAGAGGTAGAGGTGGCAAACCTAGTGGGTTATAGTTCAATTGGTTTGAATGGACTGTGTCAAGGTGGAGTTCATCATGAGGTCTCCGGTTCTAGACCAGCTGGGTTACCAGCCACTATTGTGGTTGGTGGTTGATCCACCCTCATCTAGATATTTTGGGGAAGAAGATGGATCCCACAAGGTTTTCCTTGAAAAGAAAAAGGTAGAGGTAGCAGATTTAATGACACTCGCAATAAATGTGAGGGTATGGACATAAAGCATCACAATGTCCAGGACACCAGCATGGTTGAAGAAAGAATGATGCTAGGGAAAATGTGGCACAAGAAGAATAAGTGGTAGCATAAGCAAATGTTAATGAAGTGCATCAAGAGCATGGAGAAAACCTTTGTTCAGAAGGGTTTTGTTGAAGCCATAGAAGTAGTGCCCCAAAAAGGAACCAAGACAAAAGAATGCAATCTTTAGGACAAAATACAAGGTTGGAGATAAGTGCTATGACCTAATTGTTGATGGTGGTAGTATTGGAAATTTGGTATCTAGAGAGGTGATTTAGAGTAGGGTGTAGATCACTCCTTGCACCTTATAGAGTAAGCTTGATTGTAGCTAGACACTAGGTAACTGTGATTGAACAATGTTTGGTAAACTTTCATTTTGGAAATTATGATGATTGTGTTTTATGCGATGTATTACATGTGGATTTGTCATATATTGTTAGGAAGACCTTGTCAATATGATACACATATCATGCATGATGGCAAGAATAGTACCATTAAGTTGGAATAGGATGGTAGGAAGTTCAGATTTCTTCCAATGAAAGATAAGATAAGATAGGATAATTTTATTAATGTCCAACAAATTACCACAAAAGGAGGTCAATAGGACTGGAGGAGTACGTCCAACAAAAAGTACGGTGTAGGAGTGCAGAAGCATCACTTAGAGCAAAACAAAAAAGAAAGAAACTAGGAAAATATAAGAAGAAACCTAAATGCTAAAGTAGAAAATAAAGTAATGCATGCTGAGAGAAAAACCTTGGCATTAAGACAAGAAAATATGCTTAGGTCAGCTAGAACTCATTGTCAAGTGCAAGAGCGGGGGGCGATGGAGGCTGTCATCCTTCAAGTTGTCTATCATTGTGAGAGTAGAGAACAGTAGCAAAGTAGGGTAATGATGTGTTTAGGCAAGAACTCTTGAAGAAACTCATGAAGACAAAGTTTTGTTTCGTTGTTTTGCCCAAGGACAACAAAGAGGAAGTGAAGGTTGGGGTTCCCAAAGAAGTGTAGACTTTGTTGAAGGAATATGAGGATGTTGTGTTGGAAGACATGCCAATTGGAGTACCAGTATGAGGAATATTTCACCTCAAATTGATTTGATACTAGGTTCTAGTTTGCCAAATAAAGCATCACATAGAATGACCCTAGCAGAGAGCGAAGAGTTAAATAGACTGTTGTGTTGGATAGATGTTTCATTAGAGAGAGTTTAAGCTCTTGTTTAGTAGAAACAGTGATTTCCCCCAAAAAGGGAGGGGAATGGAGGATGTGTATGGACTCCCAAGTAATGAACAATATTACCATTAAGTATAGGTTCTCATTGTGAAGAATGGATGACCTAATGGACTATTTGAGTGGGGCGAGATATTTTTCCAAGATAGATCTGAAAAATGGTTATCATCAAATCTAGATTATAAAGGGTGATGAGTGGAAGACTGCCTTGAAGACAAAGGAGGGAATGTATGAATGGTTGGTTATGCCATTCAGTTTGAGAAATGCATTGCGTACCTTTATGATATCAGTGAATGAACTGTTGAAACTTCACTTAGGAAAATTTGTGGTTGTTTACCTTGATGTCATTCCAGTGATCAACATGACAAGGGAGGAGCATATGATGCATGCAGACCTTCACATGATATAGAGATTGAGGAATGAAGAGAGGAGAAATCAGGCTTGCTAGAGTTTTGCAACAACATTCATTATTTGCGAGATTAGGAGAAACAGGACCTTTACTAGCAAAGCTACATTAAACAATTGAATACATTCACTAATCCTTTGAAGATGTTATTCCATGAAGAAGATGCACATGCAAAGAATGAGGGACTTGAAACAACATGTGCTCTTTTAGACCACACACATGATGCCATGATGGATTTTTTTCTTTCTTTATTCTATTCATTTAGATTGTTTAATGATAATTCCTTGAATGCTAGGAGTGATATCGATTATGTATAGCTATGGACACAATCCATATTTGATAATTTTCCCTCATGTTATCATGCGTTTTATGTCCTTGCATTGAGCTTACCACATATGTAGTGATCTTTCTCTAAATCATGTCTAGTAGTCCGTAAGTTTTGTCAAGCATTTGCTAGCCATAGCTATCATAGAGAAAAATGCATGGCTGATTGTATTACAAGTATGATTTTACTTGACTTTTTGGTGTGGTATAGGTTAGGGTAGGTAGGTAGTTGTATCAATAACCTCAAACAATTTACTTATTGAGCAATATATTAGTTGTTTTCATTTGCATTGCCAATTATTTTCAATGTTGATTTGAAATGGATCATTATATAATTTGTTATCTATTTTGGTACTTTTTAGGTGGAAAAATTGGAACTATTGGCTTGTAGGGCCCATTTTAGGGGCAGGTCATGCTTTGGTGATTTGGGTCTATAAATTTCTAGAGTTTGTTTGAAGTCATAAATAGCCATTTTTGGGGTCAAAACTTTGTGAACAAAGTACACAACCTTAGCACATTGCTCTACACATCGAGAGATTTCCAATGACATAAAGATCACCTCAATTGGAGTTCATATGAGGAAGTTATACCTCCCACAAGTTGACCTATCCTATTGACTGCCATGATACCAAGTGGATGCCACATCAATTTCCATTACTCACACATGTGGAGCTAGTCACATGTGGACTTTCAATAGTATTTTAGAGGGTCCAAAAACCTAACCCTAATGGAGAGTTGAGGTATGCAAAAGCCTTAACCTTAACCCTAGACAACTACCAAGACATTGTTAAATACTAGGTCGCCAGGATAGGAAGGGGTTTCGTTCTTATTGTATTGTTTATTGTTCCATAGTGGAGTAGAGCATCTAGAAGTGAGATTTTGGAGCATAATAGAGGAAGTGGAAGACCCTTTAGCAACCATACTAGCCACAATGTCCATGGCAACTCTATAGTGAGTCCACTTTCTGTGTATTTGCATTTCATAACTAAGAAGAAAAGAGCAAGGCATAGGCCTCACCTTCTAGCTGGGTTTCTCTCGAATTGAGGTTTCCTAGGATACACCTTATGTTCATTCTATGGATGGTGTCTTTTTTGCTTAGCTTATTTCATTTCAATTTTAGTTTATTTCAGTGTTTTGTGCGTTAAGCTAGTAATATTAAATATGAAATCTAAAGTAAAACACTGCATAATAAGAGATTTTTGAATATTGTAAGATCTGTGGTGATGAACTTTTTTGATGCCATCACTTCTTCCCAATCTTCATTTAAAGGGAAGCGAAATTGGTCATCAAACCCCATGAAGGTGAGATTGATGTTGTTAAATTAAATCAGTGGTTGCATAATTAGAAGTTTATTTCAATGTTTATAACATAGGAGAAAAGAAAAATATTTCATTTGTTCAACTAAATTTAGAAGGCCATGCCCAAACTTAGTGGGAAAGTCACATGGAGATGCTTAGGTTAGAGGGAAATCCCCTAGTAACTAAGTGGGAGGTGTTTAAAACCCCCATTAATTCATAGTTCTATCCTATTGGGTATGAAGAGGAACCAATGGATCCATTGGCATTACTTCCGATAGAATCTAGGGCAAAGTGTGCAAGAGTACACCATAGAGATCAAAAAACAAGCCAAGATGTTGGGCCTATCTCCTGAGAACCTAAATGTACCCAAGTATGTGGGACATCTACATAGTGATTTAAGGAGGCAAGTGATGCTCTTTAAACCTAGGACAATTGGTCAAAGAACATTATCTAGATCATGTGGATAAGAAGAAAGGACAACCAAGTGGTTCCAGGCAAAAAGACCACCAAAATGCTTCCAAGGAGGGAAAGAAGAAGTGGAAAGGAAAGGATAAAAAGACAACAACCACAACACATTAGTGCAAGGATCTGAACAACCATTTTAATTATTGTAATATCGATGGTCACATGGAAGATAAGTGTCAGAAGCTACATCTAGAGTTGAATCTAGAGAACCACAAGAAGGACCAAGAAGAAGAACATGCTAGCCATGGATTTAGGCAAAGGTCTATCAGGTCAGATGTAGGTGAAAAGATTGTCTTCAGTGCAATGTGGAAGGAGGTGAACCTGAGTATCCTCCATCCCAAGGAAGAGAAGTAGATGACTAAACTCTTCCATATTGAGATCTAGGTCAAGAAGACAAAGGTGGGTGTGTTATTTGATTCTGGTTCATAGGTCAACCTTATAGTAGAAGATTTGGCCAACAAGCTTGGATTGGAATTTCATGACTATCCTTATCCATATCCATTGGGATAAGGATGCAGAGCTCAAGGTCAGTAAGCCATGTAAGATCAAATTTGTCATAAGTGCAAAATGTATTGATGAAGTGGAGGTAGATGTAGTACCATTTGATGTGTGTGGTGCAGTGTTTAGAAGCCCCTACATGTATACAAGAGACACACTCTTAAGGAGAGCAAACCAATACTACCTAATCAAGGATAGGAAGTCCTTCATCTCAATGCACACAAAGGTAAATCCAAGATCTCTATGGTAAGTGTTAACCAGAGTAAGAAATTGATCAGTCCTAATAGGAAGTTTGTATTGCTCTTCTTAAGAAAGAATCAACCAGGGGATGAGTTTGTAAAAGTAAAGGAATCTCTTGAGGGATGTACTAAAGAGGAGAAACATAAGATGGAGGACCTTTTGTAGACATACAAAGAAATGTTCCATGAGCCTAAAGGGTCATCACCTAAGAGGGAAGTGAGCATGAGATACATTTGTTTCTTGACTCCCCATTGCCAAACATTGGATTGTGCAGACAATCCATTTTGGAAGTAAATGAAATAAAGAAATAGTTGCAATAACTATTGGAGTAGGGAGTAATTTGACCAAGCAGCTCACCTTGTGGGTCACCTATCATCATAGTAACAAAGAATGATGGGACTTGGAGAATGTCTATCGATTATAGAGCTTTGAATAAGATCACCCTCGATAATTGATACCCTCTACTCAAGATCAACGACTTACTCAGATCAAGTACTTCACCAAGTTGGATCTCAAATTGGGATACCAATAGGTACAAGTAAAATAAGAAGACACCTAGAAGATCGCCTTCAAGACAAGGCAAAGTCTATATGACTGGATAGTAATGCCTTTTGGTTTATGTAATGCACCAATTACATTTATATGTTTGATGAATGATGTATTGCATCATTTTCTAAATTCATTTGTAATAGCATACATAAATGATATATTGGTTTATATCTTTGCCTGGCAAGAACATATGTCACATCTCATCTAGGTGTTAGAGACCTTGAAAAAAACATCAATTGTCGACAAACCTTAAGAAATGTGAATTTTCTTAGTAGTGATTGGTGTATTTGGGGTATGTGATTGGTGGAGAGGAACTCAATATAGATTCTATGAAGATGGAGGCCATCCTCAAGTGGCCAACTACTAATTTCACTAAAATTAGGATCTTTATGGGAGTAGCACAATACCTATGAAAGGATTGTTGCACCACTCCATGCCATAACAACAAGCGGTAAGAGTTTCTAGAGGGGTAAGAATTAGCAGAAAGCTTTTGAAGAGATAAAACGAAAGATTAGTCAAGCACCAATTCTTGTGTTGCCCAATTTCCAGAAGCTTTTCAAAGTGGAGACAAATGCAAGTGGATATACTATGGGAGTGGTCTTTGTTGCTTAAGGTTGGTTGTCATTGATGTCAACCCTTGAAGAAAGTCCAGTGGCACAAAGGTTTGGGTAATGGACTCAAGTTTGTTTGATGTGAAGATGACTCATTATTGTCTTGTCATGGTTGATAATAAGTACAAATGGATGAACTCCAAAGTGGTCCCCTTATGGTGAAAGCCCTCATGGGAAGACACTTTGCAGATTGAGTTATCATATAAGTATGGTTAGAGAACCCATTCTTATTTGTGGAATAATGAGATGAAGATCAATGAATTTGTCAATGAAACTATCCTATATGGATAGTGTTTGTCATGTCATTTCCGGTGGTATGTGGAACGTCACATAACTCCTCACGGTTAGAGAGTTATGGCCATGAGAAGTTGGAGAACCCATGTTAGGGTAATGGACCCAAGTTTGTTTAATGGATAACGGTACGAGTTTTGATATATTTTAAGGTAATAATATTCTACATGGATAGTACATGTCATGCCATTTTTGGTGGTATGTGGAACGTCACATAACTCCTCTTGATTTGGTAGTTATGGCCTTACGAAGTTCGAGGATCCTCATATGCCATCTAGAAACCCCAAAAGGTCAAAGTAGTCAAAGTGGTTTAAGAGATTTTAGAAGTTAAATAATAAAGTGTAGTGATGAGTGTACTATAATTCAAAGTGAATACAAAATAAATTATTTAAATAATAAATTTAATGGAGAAATTAGAAGTGGGTTAACTCTAAAATAAGGAAAGTGGACAAAGTGACCTAGAAAATGTTTTTAAGGAAACTACTTGAAGAGTATAAATAAGAGGCAAGACTCTCTCATTTTATATCACACTTGAGCGTATTGAATATCTATAGGTGTCTGAGGTAACCAAAGGACATCTAAGCCGAATTTCTGAGGGAAGGTGAAGAAAAGAAGGCTAGAATTCAAGGACAAATTATTTTGATGATGCTTTCTAATGTATATTATTTACAGGTCATCTCACCATTTTCACAATAACTTTTTTTCTAGAATGATTCAGACCATGAAATTGTTATGCCATTGAGAAAATATATCCAAGTATCTGTAGTAAAAAATTCAGCTTGTGGGTCGTCGTATTTTTGGAGTTACACTCCGTGGAAAATAGGGTTTGTGGCTAGTCCTGAAACTAGTATAAAACAGGTGTTTCAAGTAAAAATGTCATAACTTATTCATAACAGATCTAAATTCAGTAAGACCAAATGTTTTGGTTAGAGTACAGTCTGTAGTATGTTGTGTAACAGTTTCAGATCGATTCAACAAATATTCTGTGCGAAACACGCTCTACAGGGTCGCTCTCTAGAATAAGTCAGAATTCAACAAGGTATGTCATTTTTGCTATAACTCCTTTTCTGAGAGGTTCCAAGTAGTGACACCTGGAGAAATTGCATAAAACACACTGAAGAACATTGTATATCAGTTTCGGATCTTTATTCATTACAAGTACAAAGTTATGATTATTTCAAGTTATGGTTGTTGACTAATCCAAAACTAGTCATGTGAGACTAAAGAAAAGTTTGATGAAAATTTTAGTCTCTTCTTGTTAAAGTTAAGAAAGGTTTGCAGGTATGTGATCATATACACCAGGTCTATTACAGAGTTACAAATCATATTTGGATTATGAAACTGATGAGGGATTTTGGTTAAGGTACATGTTGGATACATGGTTGACACAAGTAGTTGATGAGTTGGCATATACATGAGGTGTATAGTTGATGATGTCGGTACATATTGATGAGTCATAGTTGATGAGTAGTTGACACGTGATTGGTACATACTTGGTACATGGTTGGATGCACTTGTTTATGGTACAGGTTGATTACAGGTTGATGCATGGTTCAGATTTATTGGTACAGGTTTACAAATGTATATCTCACAGTGATAGTGTGACAGTGGTTCCATTATTCTACATCTACTTCAGGGCAGTTGGACAGGACAGAGATAGGTGGTTGTGGCCACCTTTCGGTTGTAGCCGGAGAACATAAGGGGTTGTAGCCTCCTTCTGGTTGTAGCCAGAGAATTGGGGAGTTGGAGCTTCCCTCAGATTGTAGCCTGAGAAACTAAGGGGTTCGATCCTCCTTCCAGTTGCAGCTGGAAAACAAAGGAAGTTGGTGCTTCCAATGAAAGTAATTCTTCAAGACATATAAGAAAAAACATTTCGTGGTTTTCTCTCGCTTTGGGTTTCCATGTTAAACACTAGTGTATTGTGTATGTGTATGATTGTTCATTTGTTTATTGCTCGTTATTGGATGATAATTCTACATTGATATAACACTTGGATTATTTGGTTAAAAATGATTAAAATTGTTCTATTACTGATTCACCCCTCCCCCTCTTAGTAATCCAACAATTGGCATCAGAGCCGGTTCCTTCAGAAATCAGTTTAACCACTGAAAGGTAGATCATGGAGAGCAACAACTTGTATAAAAATGGAATACCACAGTTTGATGGACAAAAGTATATTTTTTGGAGCATAAGGATGAAGACATATATACAGGCACAGGGATTTGAAATTTGACAATCAATTGTAGATGGATACACAACACCAGCAATTCCACCAACAAATGACAAAGCAGTGAAACTCAGTCAAAATAATTCCAAAGCCACAAATGCACTTTTGAATGGTCTCAGTGAAACGACATCCACCAAAGTTGCACATTGTAAATCCGCTAAAGAGACTTTGGACAAGCTTCAAAATATTTATGAAGGAGATTCAAAAGTCAAAGCAGCAAAGCTTCAAACTTACAGAGGTTAGTTCGAACAACTAAAGATGAAGGAAGATGAGAATATTGCAGCCTACTTCTTACGAGTCGATAAAATAGTGAATTCAATCATAGGATTGGGAGAAGAAATCAAAGAATCTGTAATTGTTCAAAAGGTACTAATATATCTTCCTATGAGATTTGACCCTAAGATATCAGCACTAGAAGAAAGATCAGATCTAAACTCAATAAGCATGGATGAACTGCATGGAATTTTCACAACATATGAAATGAGAACTGAACAAGAAAATTCAGATGTAAAAGAAACAGCCTTCAAAGCATCCAAAATATCTAAGAAAAAGGAAAAACAACAAGAAGAACATAGCAACAACAGTGACGTATCGGAAGATGATGAAGAAGTGGCCAACTTCATCAAAAGACTGAACAAGGGAACCGACGGTAGGTATAGAGGTAAATTTCCTTTAATTTGTTTTAATTGTGATGGTATTGGTCATTTTGTTAACAAATGTTCTCATAAGAAAAAGAGAAATGATGAAAGTTACTCAAAAGGCAAACAAACATATAAAGACAAAAGAATTACAAAGAAAGTTTTCAAGAAAATTTTATGCACCAAAGAAGACATCTCATCATGAGATGAAGATGAAGTCAGTGACAGTGAGACAGGAAGAGTTCTATTTATGGCAGTAGAAGACTGATAAAAAAGACTCCGAAGAAGAATATGAAGAAGTCGAAGAAGAAATTGAAGAGGCAGAAGTTGACTACAGAGAAGAATTGATGTGTGTCATAGAAGTTATCATAAGAGAAAAGAAGAAAAACAAGAAACTACAAGCGGAACTAGACAAGAAAGAAGATACTCAAGAACTAGAACAAATTATCACAAATTTGAAGATTCAAATAGAAGAAGCTAAAAGAATTGAAGAAGCATTCAAAGAACAACTAGAAGAAAATGACAGGAACATTGGAAATTTGGAAGCAGAGATTGTCACATTAAGAAAGGATATTCAAAAGAAAAATATGAAGAATAGTTCAAAAGTTTTGGATGACATTATCAGCAGTCAAAAATCTCATCTTGACAAGTCCGGACTTGGATACAATCGGACAGAAAATGGATCAAGCTCCAAAACAACAGAGCAAGAAACATATCCAAAAAACTATGCAGAAACAATCAAAGGGGATAGAAAGATTACAGGGTCACTCTTCCACCAAGAAGATTCAGACTTCAGAATCAACAATAGACAAATAGGCCTCAAGAAGAAGAAGGATTCATAAGAGCACCTCCTTTCAGAAGATCTTCAATTCCCAGGTATCAAACTATATTTTATGGTTTATGTTATGCATGTAATAATTTTGGACATAAAGCAAAATTGCAGAGCTAACAACAGGAACATAAACAACTTTGAAAGTCATACACAAAAGGGTTATCCAAGAAGCCCTAGTGAAACACAGAAAAAGTTGCAACAAGTTTGAATCTTTGAGCACTGAAGTGGAATGTTACAAATATAACAACTTCGGACACATGGCCAAAGATTGCAGAATGACAGTCCCTCCTAGAGAACCGCAAGCAACATAATAACAACAGTCACAAACAGGATCCTCAGAAAAGGACATGGATAAGAAAGCAGAATCGGTACAGCAATGAAGAATGCACACTCACTTTACAAGCTAAGCAGAAAAAACGTGGTTGGTATGTTGCCAGTGGTTGTTCAAAACACATGACAAGTGATAGAGACATGTTTCTTACATTAAGAAATGAAATAGATGGATCAGTCTCCTTCGGAAATGATGATTCAGCAAAAATCATTGGAAAATGCACAGTTAGAATTGGGAACAAAAATACAAAGGAAAAAAATGTTCTACTAGTAGAAGATATGAAACATAATCTTCTAAGTGTGAGTCAAATGTGTGACCAAGGTCATAAAGTTACTTTTGATTCACAAAAGTGCGAGATAAGAAAAGAAGGTTTAGGAAAATTGATTGCTACAGTTGCAAGAACTTCAAGCAACATACATGTGTTAAGTGAAATTGGAAATGAAAAGTGTTGTCGAGGAAAGTAAGATGAAATTTGGCTATGGCACAGAAGAATGGGTCACATACATTTTGATAACCTTGTCAAAGTCAGCAAAAGAAAAGCAGTCAGAGAAATGTCTCAGATCACGAAACCAACCAACACTTTATGCAAGCATTGTCAACAAGGAAAACAAAAAAAGACCAAGTTCAAATCAAAGGAATATTCAATGAAAAAACCACTGGAAATTGTGCACACTGATCTAGTTGGACCAACTACAACAAAGGGTTTAAAAGGTGAGAAATACTTTATGTTATTAGTTGATGATTATACAAGAATGATTGCAGTTTGTTTTCTCAAGAATAAGTCAGAAGATTTTGAAACTTTAAGATCTACAAGGAAATGGTTGAAAATGAAATGAATTCAAAAATCAAATGCTTGAGATCTGATAATGGAGGAGAGTTCACTTCAAAGGAATTTATAGACTACTGCAGCAATCATGGAATAAAAAGGCAATTCTTCATTGCTCGTACACCTAAACATAATGGAGTTGTTGAAAGAAAGATCGGGACAGTACAGGAAATGGCTCGAACAATGCTAATGGATTCCAAATTGACAGACATATTTTAAACACAAGCAATGCATACAACAGTTCACATTCAAAATAAAGTAATGTTCAGAAACAACGCTGACAAAACTCCCTATGAGCTATGGAAATGAAGACCAACAAATGTGAAACACTTCAGAGTTTCTGGAAGCAAATGCTACATCAAAAGAGAAGATGACAGAATGGGAAAGTTTGACTCTCGTGTGGACAAATGATTACTTGTTGGTTACTCAAGTACAAGGAAAGCATAAAAGTGTTACAATCTAAGATTGAACAAAGTTGTGGAAAACATCAACGTAACAATTGATGAAACGGGCAGACCAGAATCAAAGGAAAAAGAAAATGAATCAATGGAATAGTCTTTCGAAGAAGAAGTAGAAAATGAAAAAGAAGTAGAAGAGGAATATGAAGAGAATCCAACAGAAACAGAAAAGCAAGTTCAGCAAGACTAGAAGAAGAATCTGTTCATCAGAACAAACACACCTAACATTCTTATCTACAATTGAACCAAATTGTTTTGAATAAGCCAGCAAATATGAATTTTGGAATAAGGCCATGGATGAAGAATTGGATCAAATAGAGAAAAATGACACTTGGGAATTGGTTCCAACACCAAAGGATAAGAATGTGATCGACACAAAGTGGGTATACAGGAATAAATTGAATGAAGATGGACAGGTTACAAGGAACAAAGCTAGATTGGTATGTAAAGGATATGCACAGGTTGAAGGAATTGACTTTGAAGAGACATTTACCCCAATTGCCAGAATGGAAGCAATCTGATTGTTTTTAGCTTATGCATGCTCCAAAAATATTAAAGTGTATCAGATGGACGTAAAATCATCTTTTCTGAATGGAGAACTTGAAGAAGAAGTCTACATTGAACAACCAGAAGGATTTCAATTGTTAGAGAATGCATACTATGTGTGCAAATTAAAGAAGGCCTTGTATGGTCTAAAACAGGCTCCTAGAGCATGGTACTCTAGACTGGATAAATATCTACAGCAGGCAGGGTTCAGAAAAAATAAAAAATAAAATAAATAAATAAATAAATAAAATAAAATAAAAAAAAGTGTAGACAATAACCTCTACATCAAGGTAAGTCAAGGTAATATTTTATTAATTGAAGTTTATGTTGATGATATTATTTTTAGTCGTGATGATAACAGGTTAAGCCAGAAATTTGCAAAGGATATGCAGAATAAATTTGAAATGTCATTACTTGGAGAACTATGCTTCTTTCTGGGGCTGCAGATACGTCAAAGCATCCAATGAATTTTTATTTCTCAAACCAAGTATATCAGAGAAATGTTAAAGAGTTTTGGAATGGAAGATTGCAAACCAGTCATCACTCCCATGCAAACCAGTTGCAAGTTGAGCAAAGATGATGATTCAAAGTCTACAAATCAGAGGCAATACAGGTCAATGATTGGCAGCCTACTATATGTGACAGCATCTAGACCAGATGTAATGCAGGCAGTTGGACAGGTGGCACGATTTCAAGCAGCACCAAAGGAATCACATGTATTATCAGTGAAGAGGATTTTCAGATATCTCAAAGAAACAAAAAAATTTGG
>SNQJ01S0149559.1:23373-39618 GCA_010110895.2 Picea sitchensis | reverse complement strand
TTCCATTAATGAACACTAAACCAATATTTGCGAAGGCTTTTGTTATTCCTTCCCAGTGTTAATTTCAAATACCATGGAATGTCATTCGCAGGTCATCAGCTTGGTTCGTTCACGAAACCTCCAATCCTTAAATGTTCTTCGCCGTAACCGCCACCTTCGCACTTCTAAGTAGGCAACAATTAAGCTTTACTTCTAACAGCTCACCATACAACACGCATAGAGATTGTCATTAATGAGCGAAGAGCTCAAGGATATTTTCCATTCGCACGCATTGAACCAACATTTCCGAGGGGTTATATTATCCCCTCCATTTTTTCATTTGAAGAAGCATCTGGACCAAATCAACGTTTTCATAAACTACTGGCAGGACCTCCACAATAGTTCTGTAGAGATACAGTGAACATCTTTGGACCCGAGGACCAGAACCACCACAGTAAAAAAGCATCACTCCAATGACCTACCACAGTAACAAAGCAACCCAAAGTTCTTCAAACAGACGAGGTTCATCCTAAAATTGATAGTTCTCACAAGCTTCCCATGGAGAAGAAGGGGAAAGAATTGTAGGGGAGGCGGACGAGCCCGAAATTGAGAGTGAAAACATGGATCTTGACGCTGATTTGGATAGAATATTATGCAACCTTGATCAGCCGGGAGACACCATTCACCATAGCTACCCAATGGACATAGTTGATGCCGAAATGTTTTACGAAGATGAATCCTTCGTATTCCAAAGTGTTGTTTTTGAAAGCGAATCTAAAAAATTAATTATTGAAAAAAGAGATGTAAAAAATAAGAAAAGAAAACATCGTTCAAAACTTGACCTTGTCAATATGCAGGCGTCCAAAATATTTGAACTTCACATGGAAACTAAATATGCTCTTCATGATTCCATTTGAGTCATTGAGGTCGAGAATGCCACACTAAAGGACCAGATCAAGGAATTAGAGGAAGCTTTGTTTCCTATGCCATTACTTGGCGGTCCTTTGGCAATAGCCATGCTTGCAACTCCTTGCACCCCTGCGGCAAAACTAAAAGGTTCCTTCACCTTCCTCACATCGTGTAGAGGATATGTGGAGAAAAATATCAACAAAAGAATGGAACTAATTACTAAGGCCTGGGAAACATCACAAAATATGGAATCCCTAGGAAGTAGGGCACATAACTTGCTCGAACTTCTGCAGATGGATTTAAAAAATGAAGAAACTTTCTATTTGCACACGGTCATCCCTTTTTCATTTCATGTCAACAACATGGCAGGCATGACAAGAAGACAACATGACCTCCCGTCCAAAAAACGGCTCACTCAATTAGAAGCATGCTGGAAAGAGAAGATGAAGAACCTGTATCTCATCGTCCAATCATGTGAGCAAGCAATATCAAAGAAAGAAACATTATTCACAAAGCTCACCAAAGGACCAACGACTTCCAGGACCCCATCTTAATCGTCAACTCATTGGCGTTAACCAAGCAAGATTTCGATAAACAAGTTGATAATTTTAAGGAGTTTTCTTTAGAAAATTTTTACAGGATTCTTGAATATCATGAAGAACACGTGGATAACTGGCTAGTCTTCTATTCGGTACAGAATGGAGAAATTCATCAGGATCTGTGTAATATTTCTATTGATCTAAGCGAATTAGAAAATGAACTTTTCAGCATTAAAATCCAGAATGACATCAACGTCTCCCCCTTGAGAAGCTACATTGAAGAGAACTTGAAGTGGGTCGCCGATGGAATCCAACAGGAAAAGGCATCAACAAGCAAATAGAAAAAATAATTATATGGAACATCGTTATAAATACTTTGTTTATCAATCTAGTTATTCAAGCGAGTTGGAGACGAAAACCATCAGGAAAAGGCATCAGCAAGAAAATACCAAAAATACTTATATGTACCATCGTTGTAAGTCTATACTTATAGTCCTTTCTTTATCAATCCAGTTATTCCACCTTTTTTGAATAGAAATATATATCCAAAGACTCATATCTTCCCATTTCTACTTTTTAAGTATTGCACTCTACTGTCTCCCACTTCTTCTTTCCACAATCCTATTTCTTGTACATATCTCTCTTATGGTCCTCGGGATCCCCAATCCCAATCTATATGACAAACGCATTTAAATTTCCAGGAATATGTAGCAAACTATTATTTTTTCATATATTCCAAATAAAACTATTATTTTGTCTCCCTATATATTTATGTGATCCTAGATTTTCATCTTCAGCTATGCTGAATGTCAAGACATTATGTTTATTTTATTTCAATTCTCTATTTTCTGATGCATATCTTTTTCTACTTCGTCATTTTCAAAATTAAATTTGAGATAAATCACTCATTCAAATTTCAGATATCGTATATATATATATATATATATATTAAATTTCCAGGAATATGTAACACATTTATTTTTTATTTTTTTTATATAAATGTCATAAAATTGTGTTCAATAATTTTTTTCTACTCACACATATAGAGAGTATGTCATTTCTTGCATCCTTACCACCTGTCCTTCATATTGCTTGCCACATATGCACTGCAATTTCAAGGCCCAAGTCCAATTGTGCTATTACATCAACACGAGGCCCTTAAAATTCAAATAGTCCGCAAGTCCGCTTGGCAATTTGTATATCACAGAACTCTAGGTGTTATTTGTAGGGAACGAAATAACAGAGCCCAAATTTTGAGCCCGCCAGCTCGAGAACCCGCGATCCAAAAAGTGACTAAGTATGGAATGAGCACTCTGTGGTCTATAAAATCTCATGCCCATACTTTATAAAAGTACATATTTTGTATCTATAAAAGTAAATATGTACTTTATAAAAGTACATATTTCGTATGTGTAATTTATGGTGTCCATGAACCTATAATTTGATAAATTTCAATTTCTTTTGTGTCTAGGAGGCCTTGTTTTAAAGAAAACTAATTCGGGAATGCTAATTTTTTTGTGTTTTTGTCCACGAACCTATGTAACAAACGTTACTACTATTCTATTGTATGCTAAATTTTTTGTGTCCAAGAACCTTTTAAATGTATTACTATTGTACACAATTTTTTTTCCACACTCCTTTTAAATATTTCATGTACTATCAAACTTAGATACTAGGAACCTTCGTTGATGTACCAGACATTAATAATTTTTGATAAATTTCAAATAAAACTAATTTGGGAATACTAAATTATGCATGGATACCACATGTATTGCAACTTGCAACCCACGTGTCTGTACACAATCACATTTACTCCCATTCCAACCTAGCAGGGACTACGCTACCATGCAACACTTGTTATTATTAGCTCACTTACTCTCAATACTTTTACTTTTTTTTTAAACAAATTTTGTATATAGAGTGTCATTATATTTTAACTTACAACATTATTAAGTTCAATATTTACTCTCAATACTTTTATTTACTTTTTTAACAAATTTTGTATATAGAGTGTCATTATATTTTTACTTACAACATTAAGTTCAATATTCTTAATACTAGGTGCTCAACACATAAATTTTGAGAGTTTATATAGATTTAGAATAAATACATATGAATATCCAAAACAATATTTTATTAAGATCTTATAGATTTCGAGTAAATGTATATAAACATCTAAAAATGAATTCTTATGTCAAATACTCAATGTCCAAACATTGAGATTTTATATAGATTTAATATGAATGCTTAAAACATGCTAAATGGTAGGGTATTGGATAGGGTGTCATGTTGGGATGAGGTCATCCACAGTCACAACATATGTGGCTATTTTAGGTCACCACTTGGCATAGAGGGTGCAAGCACTGAAAGAATCGTTGATCGTGGAAAAGATGGTCCTACGCACTTTGGTCCTTATGATGGCTTATGAGTCACCCTCCCGCAACTAGAAGCATGTATAACCTAACTCTTCAATAGTTCTCTCTCCATAGAGTCCTTCATCTCAAGATTGTTGACAGGGCATCCTTCATCATGGAGAGGTATGAAATTCAAGTTTTAAAGGTAACTCCTTTGACTCCTCGGTAACTCTTGGTTTTCAATTTTTGTTTTCGGCTTATTTAACCTCTAAGCTACCATCTTCCTCCATCAAACCTTGCTTCTCCCTTATATTCCTCTCCTTCCTATGAAGACATTTCCCTTCCTAATCCTTTCCCACCTTTGAGATTGTGCACCCTACCTCAATAAATAGTTGCATCCCCATTATGATATGGGAGAACCCTGAACTATAGAATGCTTGAAATTTGAAGAACCCCCACAATATTGATGAGAAAGGCACTTAGAATCCCCCAAAATGGGTAGAATTATTAGTAGTCACAGTTATGTTGGGAGACCCAAGAAATGCAAAGATCCTCTTGATATGGATAGTGAGGACTCTAGTGAAGATGAGGTAGAAGATACCCCTTTTGAAAGATGCATCCCTTATATATTTAGGGAATACAACAAGCAAAATCACCCAACCTTTACCCGCTCTCACTCTAATGTTTCCTTATCTGAGGTAGTTATGTTAGATCATAATGTTGGGCTTGTTGTCAAAGGTAAGAAAATTAAATATCTCCCTATCTCTAACTCTCCCATGGAATATCCCATGAATAAAGAAGAAGATGCACTCTTTTCAGGAAGACCCTTGACATGATGTAGTATATTTGTTCCTTCATTTCCTTGAGCCTTAATGCCCAAAATAATTTCCAAAAATTAGTAGCAAATCTCTTGACCTATTTCGAGAGAAACCTCACTCCACTCTCCAAGGAACTCCTTTGACAAAACCTTGAGTTAGGTAAAATCAAGCGACTTTTTCTAAATATATTGTAAGAGAAGGATGGCATTGGCATTGCCACCAAAGCCAAATATGATAAATAGCTAAAAGGTTTTCTTGTTTGATGATCATTTTTGAGGCCTCCACTACTCGTTAGGACAATTACCTACTTTCTTTTGAAGTCTTTTACCTCTTCCATGATGTTACTCCGATTACTTTTCCCCTCTCTTATTATTGTATGTATGCCCCACTCTTCAAGCTATATACCCATATTCTCATACAATGGAGGTTTTTTAATGATATCGATGAAGCACACAAAGGTTACGTGGCTCGGGATGAGCCACATGTCAGTTTTGGGGGCCTGTCGGAGGTAGGCCAAAGCGGAAAAGAAAGGCAATTTTGGGAAAGAAAGCATGCTCGTGGAACGTGACAGATGGAAGGAGGAACAACACACGCGCATGCATGAAAGACCTAACGACAGTAGGGTTAGGTTTTTGGTAATGTATTGTAACGGCTGATGAGCTAGAAATGTATAAATATAGATACTTAGGTATTATAGAGGGGTGTTGATTATTGTGGTTGTTAGGGAGTTAGGAGGTTATAGAGATAAGTTGTTATTGTAGAGCGAGTTGTTGTAGCGAACCGATATGTAATATTTTTCTATATGATATATGTTGTATAAGTTGTTGAGATAGAGAAGATGAAGGAGGGTGGATCTTGAGGGTTATATCGCAGGTTGAGGATCCTGGTGCGATCTAGTCCACCTCATATAGATCTTACCCGACAGGGAAGAGTTGTAAGCGCGCAATGCGTATTGACAGAATGACTATAATAAAAGAGCTCAGATCCAAATCTTTGTGGACGTAGCCTAGGAGAGAGTGAACCATGATAACATATGTGTTATGTGATGAATGCATGCATATCTTTATTATCTTCAGTAGTTATTATCATGCGTAATGAATGAGTTGTTATATTTCCTTCTTATTCATAAATAACAGTGTATTGCGTATACAAGTTATAATAGTGGTTCAGTTTACAGTTCTCATATCTCATACTCAATCCTAGGCTATAAACACATGAGTCTTATAGCCACCCATTAAATCTATCTCGGGTGAGACTACACAGTGCATTTTGTGTGTTGTGTTGCCTTCTGGTTTACCAGGAGGGCCGATAGTTTTAGAGGCTTTGTTGGAAACCCGAAAGACATGAACCCCGGGTCAATAAACTCAGACATAATAGGAGAACCAACCAACACCTAGGTAGCCAATTTGGTGCCTGTCAGGAAAAAATCTGGGGAGATCCTCTTGTGTGTGGATTTTAGAAACCTTAACAGAGCATCGGAAAAAGAAAAATACCTAGTCCCACCCATGGAACAACTCTTACAAACAGTATTCGGCTTTGAAATTTTTTCCCTCCTAGATGGTTTCTCGGGGTATAACCAGGTCCTAATTTCATAAGATGATCGATTAAAAACTACCTTCTGAACTAAGTGGGGAACCTTCGCTTATAAATGCATGCCCTTCGGGTTGATCAAAGCAGGAGAAACCTTCCAGAGGGCCTTGGATGTAGATTTTCGGGGATTTATTAACAAGTGTTTGGTAGTGTATTTAGATGATGTAACCGTATACTCAAAAAACAAGGAAGACCGCATTCAACATTTGACTCAGATTTTTGAAAGGTGTAGGAAATATGGAATATCTTTGAACCCCAAGAAAACCATCTTTGGTGTAGAGGAAGGAAAATTATTAGGTCACATTATATCTCAAGGAGGAATAAGCATCGACCCTAAGCAGATAAAAGCAATAGCTCAACTTCCTTTACCTCACAATAAAAAGGCCATGCAATCTTTTTTGAGGAAGATAAATTTGTGAGAAAGTTTACTCCTGACTTCATTGAAATTGTTAAACCTTTAAAAAAAATGATTTGCAAGGATGTAGAGTTTAACTGGGATGAAGAAAGAAGAGGATATTTTAATAACATCAAGACTGCAATATCCCAAGCACTAGTGTTGTGAAGCCTTGACTTTAGCAGGGATTTTTTCCTTTATACATTTGCTTCTGACCAATCCTTGGTTGCAGTGCTTACCCAAAAGGATGATGAAAACAAGGAGGCACCAGTATCCTTTATGAGCACCAATATCCAAGGATCTGAACTAAACTACCCTTCTATAGACAAACATGCTTACGCGGTATATAAAGGATTCAAGCATTTCAAATCCTATATCCTGAAGAATCACACCAAAGTCATAGTCCCTCACCCAACAGTTAGATATTTATTCACCCAACATGAGATGGGAGAAAGGAGGGGAAATTGGATGGAAGTCATTCAAAAATTTGATCTATACATAAACCCTGCCAAATTAGTCAAAGGACAAGGATTGTGTAAACTATTTGTTGAGGTCCAAGATCTGATTAATGCAGAAGACCCCGGTTCGGAAAATGAGCTATCATTATGGTGCCGTGAAGCCCTATACGTACCTCTTGGGCGAGAATTTCAGTATGGAAACCTGTTTTATCTCCTGCATCACGGGTCTTGTCCCAAAAATCTAAACCCTAGAGAAAGGAGAGCCCTCAGGTTAAAATACACTCAATATCGCCTCATAAATTATGTGCTTTTCCGCGTAAACTATGATCGAGTATTGCTTAGATTTCTTGAACAGGATGATGCAGAAAAGGTGTTGAGAGAACTCCACGATGGCCCAACAAGTGGGAATTTTGTAGGACAAACCAAAACTCATAAAATATTAAGGCCTAGTTATTATTATCCCACTTTGTTCAGGGAAACCTGTTTTATCTCCTGCATCATGGGTCTTGTCCCAAAAATCTAAACCCTCAGAGGAAAGGAGCTCTCGTGTTAAAATAAATACACTCAATATCACCATAAATTCTCTCCAGGCTCACAGAACTAAGGATGGAGTATTGCTTAGATTTCTTGAACAGGATGATAAAGTGTGTTGAGAGAGAACTCACTCCATGGCCCAACAAGTGGGAAATTCTTTGTGTGACAAACCAAAAACTCATAAAAATATTATGCCTAGTTATTATTAATATCCCACTTCACCCGTGGATGCTCGTGCATATCCCAGAAATGTAAAACTTGTCAAGTGAGCGCCGATAGGGAAAATAGACCAGCCATTCCACTCCAACCGATGACTATATCCAGACCATATTCGCCGAGTAATGGGGGTTAGATGCCATAGGATAAATTACTCCCAATTCTTTGAAACAACATAAATATATATATTGGATCATGGCATAATATTATTTCAATATGGACAGAGGCTATCCTTTCACACACAAGCCAACGAAAAGGTAGTGATCTAATTTATAGAATAACAATTGATAACGAGGTTTGGACTAACCTCCTTCCTCATTTTTGACAACATTGCCTACTTTTCCAGACATACTTTGATCAATTCTCTCTTGACAAAGGGATCACAATAAGATATTTTTCAAACTATTATCCGCAAGGAATGGGGTAGCGAGTCAACTAACAAAAACCTGTAAGAATTTTTAAAAAGACAATTGTTGAAAATCAAAGGAATTGGCATAATTCACTCCATAACACCCTATGGGCTGATAGAGTAACTCAGCAGCCATAGGAACTCTATGTACTTTTTTGGTTTATGGGAAAGAAGCCATTCTGCCAAATAGATTGTATCTTCCATCTTTACAACTCGCCCATGCATCAAGAGGTCAACCCTCATCCACTATACAACAAAGGATTACCGACACCCTTCTCATGCTAGAAAAAGAAAGAGAAAAAGCTAAAGCTAAGTTCACCGCTCATCAAAAACAATGAATAGCTACAAGGCCGTAGAAAAAAAATAGAAGTTGGTGACCTAGTTTGAAATGGGATAAAGAAAACGTCGGTAATGCCCAAAGGAAAAACATTTGAAATTTCAAAATCTATGGCTTATACCTTTCCAGGTATCCGAGAAAATTGGGTAGGTACATACCGGTTGCAAAATTTGATGGGGGAACCCGACACCCTCCCAGTGAATTTCCAAGCCTTAAAACAATACTCTCTCTAAAAAAAAATTGCATTTTCATGTTTTCTTTAGCATATATTTTGATTAGGATAAATGTGTAGGTTTAGGTTAGACCGCATTGCCAATCCTTCTTCATTTTTTCTTTCTTTTCATTTTCCTTTAGTTTAAGTTGTGTCTTGTATGGTCGACTTAATAAATATGGTGAAGCAGACTCTACTCCTAACTTATTCTTACATGCAACATAAGAGATGTTGGGAAATTACAAATTTCTTAAAGGGTATCTATATCTTACCTCCAAAACATACAACTCTGGTAAGTGATGAAATATTCTCCTGGTGGTTTGGTGAATCCCAAAGGTAAATATGGCTAGTTGGAAAGGATCACATGTACCTCTAGACAGAGCTAGGAAGGATTTCACCTTAACAATTTCGCCTTGCATATAATAGACGTCCTCCTCTTCGACTCACTTGTGGAATTTTTTCCAGAATAAAATGATTTATATTAAAAGGAGTGCAAATTCGGAGAGGGTATGCATAAAACTCTGCTGGGGCTATGGACGCTCACTGGAAGTGGAGCAAGATCTGTGATGTCGGGGAGACTCCATCGGAGCTATGGATGCTCATTGGCAGCAGAGAAACACCATAGCGAGGGAATAATGATAACTAGAAATGGCCTCAAGCCATTGGATGCCTTACCCAGATCTTTTCAAAGAAGGGCGTGGGTCATGGTCAAGAGGAACGAAGGTGGAAAAGGGGCTAAACTTCATAGGCGGATCCGAATTCACAAACCTGGGAAGTGGTGTATGCATGGATAGGAAAGACTCCATTGCATGTGAAGCCAGTTATTTTCTCAACCATATTTTATACAAGCTAAGCTCGAAATAAGGAGCAGAGATTATGTTTTCACTGAGAGAATCGCCATTTGTTGAGCACTCAACACACCCTAAAATATTTGTGAAATTTTTTTCTCTATTGGGTACCACTTTGTCTTTTTCCTTCTTTCTAAATTGAGTCTGTTGTGTAGGGATCATTAAGCTTTCTATTTTTATGTTTTATCATCAGTCACATTCGGATTGGTTTGGACTTGTTGAATAGATTAACTTCTTTCTAAAGAACGCTTGGCATATTATCTAAGTATACACAGCTAGAATTTTAAGCCATGCACCCATTATCGGCATCAACATGTTTTGTGCAGTAAAATCAACNTCACATTCGGATTGGTTTGGACTTGTTGAATAGATTAACTTCTTTCTAAAGAACGCTTGGCATATTATCTAAGTATACACAGCTAGAATTTTAAGCCATGCACCCATTATCGGCATCAACATGTTTTGTGCAGTAAAATCAACCATACGACAATGACAAGCATCGATTGTCGATGTATCATTGGCATTGGGAGAATGGAAAATGAAAATGCTAACTATCGACACACCTAATGAACCTCCGATTGTCAATTTCCTATGCATTCGGGGTCAGTGATATCTGAAGGAAACCTTAAACTGTGAAAAGTCTTTACTTCGACACAACATTGAGTGTTGATCGTCGATCGATAATACGTTATCGACATCGACGAACTCCGAAGGATGAAATAACGAAGTATTAAACATGGATCCGCATCGATCGTCGATCCTCGACATGTTATCGACATCGACAGGATAGGTTGAGGTTCCTAGAGCCATGTCTAAATAAAATCCCCGATTCTGAAGAAACTTTTAACAAAGGCACCAAAATCAAGGGTCATGTGTCATGATCACCCTTCCAGGTCAGCACTGTATGATAGTTTGGGTTGGCATCAGAGCTTTCTTTAAAAGAGGTATTAACGAACATTGTCTAAGAAAATCACAGATGTCGATCCACTTGTTTAAACCATTGGACGGATAGGACATCGACGACAGGATGAGACATATTTCGAAAAGATTAAGATTGGATGTTGTTATTTAATAGGCCAATCAATGTGTTGATTAACACACGTTACTAACCCACTCGTCGACCAAATAATAGGAGTTTGAAACTGCTGATGAATTATGTACCACCCCGCTCCTGCACTGCCAGCCTGCGATCACATTTAATATCGAGCATGATTCAAATCTTGGTGATGGATTGTGCAGACCATATTTACGGCCTGAATTTAAGAACTAATGCAACAAGGTAAGTATGTTCCATGTTTGAATTATAAAGACATATTTTGAACGCAACATTCAGTACCCAAGTATTTCATTGCCATAATAGTCGAAGGAGCGATAAATCATTTCAGAAGCTCACAGTAGATTTTCATAGTTCTAAACTAGGTTAATTTTGTGTAAATGAGATGTATGAACCGTCTGTATCATTTCAGCAGTCGCAATTGTTTATTTTTCATTATCATTTCTGCAAGTCATTATCTCACTTTGTTCTTTGTGCAGGAAAATTCCTCCAAGGAAGCCAATGACCAAGTGCTCACCAAGAGAACCAAAACTAAAAGAAGTGGATATCGGTGAAGGATCCTCGCCCGACGCTGCTAGACAAATCGATTTTTCCACTAAAATGGAGCCAATCATCCAAACGTCCACTAAAAAGGCTTTTTCCCAGTCTCTTGCATTCGACGACACCGAGGCGAGTACTAGATCAAAAGTGGTGCTCCCTCAATGGGGAGACTTGTTCAACAGAATCAGATGGGACGAGTACCTGGAGTTTGTGCCACACAGTGACCCAGATGTATGAATGCTTGATGACCAAGTATTCTCGAACATTCAGTGATCCTTCCTGCACATGGTATCCTGTCGAACCTCAGTCCTGCCTTGCATTGAAACTCTAGGGTGGATAATCGACCATACAGATGCGACAAAATGCTTGGTGAATGATGAAAATGGTGGATGTGTTGGGTTTTTTCCCCCAATAGAATTCCAGAAGTACTAAAAACTTAGAGACCTGGAGGAAAGGTTAAATACTGAGTTTGTTTTAAAATTCTATGATTTCCATGACACCAACAGGTTGATGGCCTCATGGTGGAAGGAGGATAAGAATTTTATGAATAGGAGCAATGGTTGGTACAGTACAACCAATCTTAGAGAGCCATATATCTACCTGATGGCTCTGATCTACTGATTATACGGGGAAATGGATTGCACCAAGTTTTCGGAAGCATGGATGCCCCAGGCATACACTGTGGAAATATCCGGAAGCATCTTCAATTGGGGAGTTATTATTTCAAAACAACTCAGCACCAACATACTACAATCTCAGACGCCAAAGGATGGAGAAACACCAGTTTTCCACATGGAGTCATACTTACTGGATGTGATTTGTGCAAGGAATGTCTTCGTAGGCATGAATCTGAGTGGCATGTTGCAGAGCTACCCGTGCATGTCTATTTCAACATTTTGTGGGAGAACGGGTAAAAGACATCTTACGCTCTCATATGTGATCAATTTATAGCTTGATTTTATTTTATCCTTCTTAAGAAATAATGCCTAAGGCTTATGACATCATCCAAGAAGATGATTTCCAAAGTAGGCCACTGGTACATGGAAGAAACCACCGCTTACATTAGAGTGTTTGGGGCCACTGGTGCTCCACATTTACTCCCCATTCATGTCCCAGATAAGCTCATTGTGGGAGAAATCTTTTATCAAACCATTTTGCAAGGCTATAATGTCATTCTGGTGAAGGACAAAAAGAGAGCATTCGTACCCTATGGTTTTCATGTAGGGTTTTACATGGTGAAAGACACTGCACAAGAAAAACAGAGGGCTTGAGAAATTTGGTGTATATATTTCCCACAAGCCTATTTTGCAAGCATGACCCAAAGGACCTAGTACCTCACCATGCTTCACAGGTGTCTTCATGTTGGTCATATGCCCATGATAAGTGTTGATTTGGTGTTTTAACTATTTTTCCAATGGCCAAATCCTTTTTGCATACGGAAATTATACATTCTATGCTCTTATTTAGCCATTTTTAAACGTATTATCAAGATTTGTGCATCAATTCGCCATGGAACAACATGAGGTATGTGTAATCATCGTTTTGCAATGGTTTTATGTTAATTCATCTTCAATTGAATTATTACAATGATATAATGTTTCTTGTTTTCTTGCAACATATCAAAAATGTGATCCAACCTTCCATCCAGTGCTTCGTCTAGACTTCCATCCGACACTCGATCTGGAATTCAAAGCATAGAGGAGTTGGCAGTTAGCATATCAGCGAGCTTCAATGGATGAATCAAGAACATGGGTTTTGTGCCCACTCATGCCCTCTAGCTATGGATCTCAATGCATTCAGACTTGGGTGGTTGCAGCGGTTGTTGTGTAGAGCGCATGAGGTTGTTGGACAAATATCTTTTTGGTTAAATGAATTTAATGTATTTATGTTTTTAGAGAGTGTCGACCCTTCCATTGGTCGACCTCTCAAGCTCTGTATAAATCTATAAATATTGTTTCATATGCCACAAAGATAGGCAAGAGTTTTATTTATATACATAGACATTATCTTCAAATTGGTTGTAAACTTTGTTTTGGTGATCAATACCAATGTTGTGTTAATTTTGTGAGTGTGTTTTTCTATTTGAAGTAGTGCCACGACCTTCTGGGGGGCCCACCAATGGTTGGGGTGGTTTTTCATAGCAATATACATTTGCATTTTTATATTTTCCTTTCATATCTCTTCAATTTAGAAGTGGCTTGTTTAATTCCATTCATTGTGTATATCTCTTTAATTTCGGATTGCTTGTTTAAATTATATCACTATATATCTTCTCTAACTTGCAGCTCACTTTCTAGATTTTGTGTGTATCACAGAGCATGTGTGGACGTCCATGTTTAGTTGTTGATATTTAGATTCTTAACACTTTGCTTACATGTTTTAATTCATTTGTTTAGAAGTTGTTTAATTATGCTATCGTCTTTTTTTTCTCTATTTCATAAAGTTGTAAATCACTTTGCAGAGTATCTATTTAGACAGTGTTCATTTATTAAGTAGTAATTTTCAAATACTCTCTATAGGTTTGCATAAATTGTTAATCATGTTCTAACATTAGCATGATAAGATAGAAGTTTATTTTGAATTATGATTTTTTTTTTAATTATATCATGGTTATGATTTTGAGTTATGATTTTTAATTAGAACCAGTTATGAGTTTATAGGCTTGCATGCATTATTGATTTTTTACAGAGTATTTTCCAGAATCGGTGTGATAGAACAAGTGATTGATTTTGAATCTCTTTGCACAAGGTTTATAGACTGTAACATATTGGTGTAAGGATAGGGTTTGCTCCCTGTGAGATAAGAGTAATTGTGAGTTTGTATTAATATAGGGTTCACTTTGAAGAATTGATGTTGAAGGAGTGTTTACTTATTCAAAGATTGCTTTCTTATTCAAAGGTTTTCTTTCTTAGACTAATTGCTCATAGTGATAGATTTCTCTTCGAGACTTGATTACTTAGAATAATGATCTCACCATTCATATTTGTAGATTACTCTGTAAATTTAAATTAAAAGCTCTTCATTGTTTGATTTTATTGGCATAATATTAGGCTAGGCTAGGCTAGATTAGAGATATAGACCTGCACATACAATGCTGGCACCTTGAAGCCTACAAGCCCCAGGTTGACAATTTAATGTTGAAATAGATAGCAAATATTTCACTCGACATTTTTGGCGCCATTTTCGGGGAGGTGCTAAAGGGATTAGAGCGTAGGTAGGTAGGTTGCCTTTATTTACACAACAAGGGGTAGGATAAACTTTAAGACGAGAGATAAGAACCTGCACATCCATTTTAATGGGTCGCTCCAAAGCCTTGTTGTTCCCTTTCCGCAAGAGTGGTTACTTTTTCTACAAGTTTGCTTACTTTTCTTAATTTGTTTACTTTTCTTAGTGTGTTTACTTTCTTGAAATTTACTTTCCTGCAAGCTTGTTTATTTTCCTGCAAACGTGTGTTTTATCTTTCCTACAAGGTGTGTTTACTTTTCAAAAAATTATTTTTTCTACCAGTGTGCTTATTTTACTGCAAGAGTGCTTTCTTTTATTTCGTTTATGCAAGTTTTATTTCTTTCATGCAAGTGTGATTCCCTTTTGCAAAGTGTGTTTATTTTTCCTTCCAATGTGTTTACTTTCATACATGTGTGATTTTGATTTTGCTCCTGCAATCATATTTTATTTTATGCTTTGATTTCTTTCCTGCAAGTGTGATTTATTTTATGCAAGCCTGGTATGTTTGGTTTGCACAAATCTGCTTTAAATATGTATTTTGTTTTTTTTTAGGTAGTTGTGATTAAAATCTTAAAAAAATCTATAATAATATTAATAAAAATTGGGTGTTTTAAGAACCCCACACACTAATCCCTGTGTGAGGCAAGATCCATCAACCAGCCGAATGAATTCAAAGTTGACCATTAGTTTGGAAGAATTCTCTCAAATCCTAGCACTAGCTGGGATTTCTTCTTTTCAGGAAGAACACATCTTGACAATAGTCAAGAACTTGTCTACCTCTTCAGAAATATTAGAAGAATCAAGGTAATATGAGCTACAAAATGATTTTCCTTGCCAAAATGTGAAGGAAGCTGAAAAATTATGGACTCAATATGGTGGAGAGCAATCACTAAGACCTAATATTGAGGAGTTCTCAACATCCATCTCAACAGATCCTTTATGTACTTCAAAAATCAATCATCCAAAACAAGAGGATCTACATAGCATGATGAAGGAGAGCATAGAAATTATTGTTGATGAACATCAAGATTACATTGAAATTTGGTTTCAAGAGGTCATCAGGCCACAATAATATTCTCTTCTTCAACACCTTCTGATGCCAAAAAAAGTAGGTTGCTTGGTTCTTCATATCCAGGTAATCACTGCGGTAACTTTTTCACATGTGGATATGGGTATATTTCTTATCTTGCTTCGCACATGGTTACATTGGAAAAGTTCTTACACTTGAATAAATATTTTCCTTTGTTTTTAGGTAGAGTAGGATAATAAATAAAAGTTCCATGTTGTTCATTTTGCTTAAAGTCTAATGCAACCTCATTTTACATTTTCTTTTTAATAAAATAACTATGAGATACATGTGACTATGACTTGATCTCATTGATCTCATCATTTTTTGATATTTTAGAGTGTAGTTTTTGACAAACGGTTTTAGAAACTTTTTGCAAGTATTCATCTAACAAGTGGACAACTCCAAGGAGATAGAAAGGGAATTATTTTACTTCAAAACAAGATGTTACTATGCTTAAACTCTGTTGTCTTCTTAAGCACCAATTGAATAATGAATATTCTTATCATGATTAGAAATTGTTTTTTTTAAATAACCATTTTTTTTCAAGATTTATATCTTCCTTTCTCTCAAGGCATATTTCATGGCAATTGCTCATAACCTCCACCACTAGAGGACATAAGGAAGTGACATTTTATTTTATCAAACCTAGAGGCTACTAGTACAGTCCATCCAAGAGCTATGATTAGGTGAGTAAAGCATCTTTATGAAAGAGTAGCAAGAAGGTTTGATTAGCGGTTAACTATGGAAACATCAGTATAACT
>SNQJ01S0149558.1:8201-48111 GCA_010110895.2 Picea sitchensis | reverse complement strand
TCAAGGATCTAGATTTCATCTTGTAAGGCTATAAATCCAAATACATTTGGAGCACCAAAGGGAGTTCAATCCTGGATACTTTGGCTATGCACTTTGACTCTGTTATGCTATATGAATCACAGTCTTCTTTGGTTATTATATATCAATCTTTTCATATACTCCACTACTCTGTTATTTAATTTTGTTCAGCTTAGTTATTCAGAACTGTTATCTTCTGGTATAGCTCATGAATATGAATTAGATGTTTCTTTACTGTCTTGTATGACCATACATCTCTTGTACTTGGTTATCTTGAATGGTATTCTTCACACCTTTTTATCTATTGTAACTGATATCTGGTCTCTCAAAGCACTGGTTTATTTAGATGCATAACAAGTTGTCCTTTTCTTAGCCTTCTCAATTATCCCATTGTTCCACACATACTTTGATTATTAAATTTCTTAAGTTACCAAGCATTATTAGCCTACAACCCTAAGGAGTTTCTTGGAGGTCTAACAAATTGGCGTCGTTGTCGGGGAGAGGAGATCAAAGCTCAGCTTCCTTGGGACATGACATAGATCCAACCTTGATGATAGACAAAGCCTGGACATTATTTGGTTGTAATCATCTATCTGGCGACTCCATGAAGGACGAATTCAGTGGCGACTCCATTGTTCATAAATATGTTGGTGACTCCATTGGTATGACATGAACCAGATCTTTGCTAAGAGGTATGCATTCTGTGATTTTTCAAAAATTGTTGGTTCCCCTAATCCAGTTACTAGCAAAGATGAATGGGAATGCAACCTTCCCAGATTTCTAGGAGAAAAATGGGAAGTGCCAGCTGAACACCTATTGGATTTTCATGATTTTATTCATCAACTTGAAATTGTACATGAGGATGTTCAGATCCAGCTCTTCTTTTTCTCATTAGAGGGAATTTCTCATGAATGGTGCCGGTCTCTTCCTAATGCAAGTATTAGTTCTTTGACATATTTCCATTCAGCCTTCAATTCCTTTTGTAAAGATTATTTTCCAGTTGAATATCTTTTTGAAGGATGTTGTGAAGAGTTTTCTTCATTTCATAAAGCTTTATTTGTTGAAGAAGACATTTACCATGTAGGACAGGAGGTATTGAAGGATAATAGTGACATATCTGACATCATATCAAATGTGTCTGTTGTTTTGAATATTGATCAAAATCAACATGTCTCTTTTGGATGTATTGATGTCGAAGAACCAATGCATATATCAGCAGGAGAAAGTAATAGATCAACATATTTAAGATCTGTGGAAAATACTATGAGAAACCCTCATCCTTAAGATTTGCAGACATAGGAAAATTATAGCAGACATGAAGACTTGAAAGGTGATGAGAAGATTGACCAATCAGTAAGTGAAAGTATTGCATCTGCAGTATATTTTGAAGACAACCCACATTTTCCAGATTTGCAGACAAAGGCGGTTTGCAACAAACATGAAGAGGAAGATGATAAGAAGAAGGGTCCAAATCTCAACCAACCTGCATTCAATAGTGAGATTAGTAAACTCAACCTTCAACATCTTTTCAATTTACAATTGGATCAGCATTCCAAAGAGGTATTTCTTTGTGAATTTGATGACCCTTTTGTTGACTTTTTGGAGTCTATGAGCAGCATAAATCCAAAAACATTTCTGTCAGATGAAGGTTGGTCTTGTCATCTTTTCAAATTGCATTACCAAAATCTATGGTTTCTTTTATCTTTTGGGAAAAGATCAAACATGATATTAGCAAGTCAATTACTTTCTTGGATGCTTTGGAAATTTAGTTTTACTTGATAAATCTGCCTCTACTGGTTAGTGTAGGGATTGATAGAAGAATAAGCTCTTTCTTTGAGCAGGTAGATTACTTTTAGTTTTCTTAGTTAGGCAAAGAGACTCCCTTTTCATGCTTAATGGCTCGATCTGGATCATCCCTCCATGCGGAAACTACTCAGTCAGCCTTGAGTCATCCATCAATCTCTCAGGTGTTTATTACAGAGGAAATTTGATTTTTTCCCAAGGCAGTTTTTCTGGGTTTTCACCAGCTTATTGGTTTTGAAATCCGCTAGTTAGCTGTTGAAAGCTTTCCTTTTCACCAGCTAAAGGGGCCGATTCAGGGAAAATTAGCTGGTGAAACCTATTACATGGAAGCAAGGTTGCATTTTTGCCCAGATTTGACTTTTTATCAACCAAATTAATCGAGGTTGGTTTCTAAAGATGCAGAGAACCTTGGAGAGAAGTCACAAAGATCAGAAGGTTTCGAGATCTGGTTCATCTAGATGCACAATCAAAAATAGGAATCATGAAAACCATTTCAGATAAGCATCAAGTAGCAATCTTGCTTGGGAAAGGTGGGTTTTGGAGTGAATGGTTGAAAACTTCCCATTTGTCTTATGCTGACATTAGTACCAGGTATAATTACCAAGGAGAAATGGATGCTCTAGAAGAGAAGCCAGGGAGCAAAAAACTAGAGGCTGATAACATTGAATAATTAAGTTGTTTATAGAGGCAGACATCTTTTGTTGATCATTTGAAAGGAAACAATGCATTATTTGTTGAAAGAAGCAAGATTGTTACATCTTCCATGATATTTTCAGAGAATTCCAGTATATCATTTGCTTTAGTATATGGCTTTTGTAGTGGTAAGATAAAACTTTAAAAGATGGAATGGTCCAAATACTTATGTTAAAGAAGGTGGATTACAACAGAAAATTGGTGTAAATGTGGCTTTACAGTCTTTTACAGGCCACACAGGTCCTATACTCTATATGGCAGCACATAATATGGTGGTTACTGCAAAGGAGCACATAGTAGACAAGTATTGGTATCAGGAAGTATGGATTGTACTGTTCATATGTGGGATTTGGAGGGTGAAAGTGTGCTTTCATTAACTATAGAAGGTTCCTGAGAATGGAAATCCAGATGCATTATTGTTAACTTTGAAGTTCATGACAAAATCCTTTCAGAGATGATAAATCTATGTAAAATGATATCACATCCATGCAATCTAAGTGACCTATTTACACCAGAGCATATGCTTCTTTTATTCCTGCAGTGAAGGAAACATCCTTTTGTTGTCTTCGAGTTCATTCCGTTAGGAAACTTCTAGTAGATATTTTGTTTGCAAATCTGACAGTGGATCAAGAATGATAGGTTGTTGTAAATTTGCAGGGAGATAAATCAAAAGAACACTGATTTTTTGGTGAAACAAAAGTTTTGAATATGAAAGGTTTCTTTTTGGCTAAATACAGAGCTTTCACCAGCACAAAGGGAAAAATTATAACCAGTTAGCTGGTGAAAAGCAGAACTTTCACCAGCTAACTAGCAGATCGTAAAGTGAATTAGCTGGTGAAACTACAGAAAGAAATTTTTGGAAAATTAAGCTGGAGTGAAGCGATTTTGGAGTATTTGAAAAGGTATGGGAGCATCAAATGATTAACCACCAAATCAAGAAAAACTTATCATCAAAGATTCGTGGAAGATCCTCAAACTAAAGAGGTCGCAAAGGAGGCATCTGATATGGTCTTAGCAGATGACATTTTCAGTTCAATAGTTGCAGCTGTTATTGAAGGTCGTTCCATTTTACAACAACATGAAGGTTTTAATTCGGTACACAATATCCTCAAATATTAGTGAAGTTGCTTCAATATTTCTAATGGTAGCTCTAGTAGGAGATGGTCATACACTTGTAAGTTTTTCCCAACTCAGGACATGAGACCAATGTTCCTCTTGGGAAGGGTTTTAGGTGTCTCTTTTCAAAGAAAGATCACATGTTTTCTCCTTCAAATCCGATCCATGTGATTACTTCTCAAATGGCAAAGCTAAAGCTATAACCCTTAATAATTCATTAACAAGGTTTTGAGACATGGGCTTATAGGAGGAAGAAGATCTCTGATATCTATATTCATCATGGCTAGGTAGCCAAGATCCAAATTTGTGGCAATATATATTGGGTTTTGGTACATTTTATTTTCAGAGGACCTAGGTGGTTGGCTCAGTCTTCTAATTCAATATGGATCAGTTATCTTCTGAAAATCTTCTTCCAGAGTCCTTTCAGGGCAATGACATGAGTGAACAACTTGCATTGATACGGAGATCAAAACAGAGATGGACATTGGTTCACAAGGTGCAATGATTCTCTTCGAAGAAACTGAGCAGGGTGAAGTGTTTGATTCAACACACCAAGGCATCTCAAGAAAAATGCTTTGTATCTGAAGCTGCTAGAAAACAAAAAGTCAAAGACCTCAAACTGCCTTCAATACTCTCATTTCAAGGTTGAAGTTATCCTAGAATTTTCAAAACCATGGTTACATATCTCACCATCCCGCCTATGTTCAACACTTTTCTTCTTAATGAAGATATTGCCACAACAGATGCCATGTCAATGTGCAAACAACATTTCCAGGGGAGTTTGAAGCATACATGCTACAGATAAAGAAGATTGGGAAAGACAACAACAAACTTTGGAAAATAGCCAGATGATAAATTGTAAAGGCTGAATGATTCCATGCCCAATACTAAAGGCACAGGGTCTGCCAGGTTCTTGGAGACCTTACAGGGAGGTCTCCATCCCAGTTGGAGCCAGTTGTTAGTGATAAATAATGCATTGGAATTTTTTTAAAGAATGATTCCTAATCCTGCAGGGAAATTTTGATTACCTTTCCGAGCTCCAAATGCAGATTTGAATGCACCATTGGAAAGCTTAGGATTTCTAGATGTCAATCGACTATTCAAGCATGTAAAAAAAACTCTCCACGACTGAGAAAATTGATTTTAAAAAAATATGTGCTTTCACCAGCTAACTCGTCTTGAACTTTGCTAGTTAGACAGTGAAAGCTCTGCTTTTCACCAGCTAAGGAGTGGATTTTTAGGTAAATAAGCCGGTGAAATCCTGTCACGGCCAGAATGACTGAATTTTTTCCCAGATCGGGATTTTTTGAGTTTGAATGGTTTGAAATCGCTTCAAATGGATAGTTGTTGAATTATCAAGTCTGATTCAATGGTTATTTTTGATGGATAAGGGAAAGAAGAGGTGTTTCAATCGATTTTGGTATCTTTTTCAAAGGTATAAAATCAGGGTTTTTTCACACTTCACTAAAGGGAGTACAATCCTGGATACTTTGGCTATGTACTTTGACTCTGTTATGCTATATGAATCACAGTCTTCTTTGGTTATTATATATCAGTCTTTTCATATACTCCACTACTCTATTATTTAATTTTGTTCAGCTTAGTTATTCAGAACTGTTATCTTCTGGTATAGCTCATGAATATGAATTAGATGTTTCTTTACTGTCTTGTATGACCCTACATCTCTTGTATTTGGTTATCTTGAATGGTATTCTTCACACCTTTTTATCTACTGTAACTGATATCTGGTCTCTCAAAGCACTGGTTTATTTAGATGCATAACAAGTTGTCCTTTTCTTAGCCTTCTCAATTATCCCATTGTTCCAGACCTACTTTGATTATTAAATTTCTTAAGTTACCAAGCATTCTTAGCCTACAACCCTAAGGAGTTTCTTGGAGGTCTAACAAATGGCGTTGTTGCCGGGGAGAGGAGATCAAAGCTCAACTTCCTTGGGACATGACATAGATCCAGCCTTGATGATAGACAAAGCCTAGACATTATTTGGTTGTAATCATCTATCTGGCGACTCCATGAAGGACGAATTCAGTGGTGACTCCATTGTTCAGAAATTTGTTGGTGACTACACTGGTATGACATGAACCAGATCTTTGCTAAGAGGTATGCATTCTGTGATTTTTCAAAAATTGTTGGTTTCCCTAATCCAGTGCCTAGCAAAGATGAATGGGAACGCAACCTTCCCAGATTTCGAGGAGAAGAATGGGAAGTGCCAGCTGAACACTTGTTTGATTTTCATGATTTTATTCATCGACTTGAAATTGTACATGAGGATGTTCAGATCCGGATTTTTTTTTTCTCATTAGAGGGAATTGCTCGTGAATGGTGTCGGTCTCTTCCTAATGCAACTGTTAGTTCTTTGATAGATTTCCATTCAGCCTTCAATTCCTTTTGTAAAGATTATTTTCCAGTTGAATATCTTTTTGAATGATGTTGTGAAGAGTTTTCTTCGTTTCATAAAGATTTACTTGTTGAGGAAGACATTTACCATGTAGGATAGGAGGTATTGAAGGATAATAGTGACATATTTGACAGCATATCAAATGTGTCTATTGTTTTGAATATTGATCAAAATCAACATGCCTCTTTTGGATGTATTGATGTCGAAGAACGAATGCATATATCAGCAAGAGAAAGTAATAGATCAACATATTTCAGATTTGTGGCAAATACTATTAGCAACCCTCCGCTTTCAGATTTCCAGACACAGGAAAATTATAGCACACATGAAGACTTGAAAGGTGATGAGCAGATTGACCAATCAATAAGTGAAAGTATTGCATCTGCAGTATATGTTGAAGACAACCCACATTTTCCAGATTTGCAGACAAAGGCGGTTTGTAGCAGACATGAAGAGGAAGATGATAAGCAGATAGGTCCAGATCTCAAGCAGCCTACATTCAACAGTGAGATTAGTAAACTCAACCTTCAACATCTTTTCAATTTACAATTGGATCAACAGTCCAAAGAGGTATTTCTTTGTGAATTTGATGACCCTTTTGCTGACTATTTGGAGTCTATGAGCAGCATAAGTCCAAAAATATTTTTGTCAGATGAAGGTTGGTCTTGTCATATTTTCAAATTGCATTACCACAATCTATGGTTTCTTTTATCTTTTGGGAAAAGATCAAACATGATATTAGCAAGTCAATTACTTTCTTGGCAGCTTTGGAAATTTAGTTTTACTTGATCAATCTGCCTCTACTGGTTAGTGTAGGGATTGATAGAAGAATACGCTCTTTCTTTGAGCAGGTAGATTAGTTTCAGTTTTCTTAATTAGGCAAAGAGAATCCCTTTTCATGCTTAATTGCTCGATCTGGATCATCCCTCCATGCGACAACTACTTAGTCAACCTCGAGTCATCCATCAATCTCTCAGGTGTTTATTGCAGATGTAGAGAAATTTGATTTTTTCCAAAGGAAGTTTTTCTGGGTTTTCACCAGCTTATTGGTTTTGAAATCCGCTAGTTAGCTGTTGAAAGCTTTCCTTTTCACCAGCTAAAGGGGCGGATTCAGGGAAAATTAGCTGGTGAAACCTATTACATGGCAGCAAGGTTGCATTTTTGCCCAGATTTGACTTTTTCTCAACCAAATCTTTCGAGGTTGGTTTCTAAAGATGCAGAGAACCTTGGAAAGAAGTCACAAAGATCAGAAGGTTTCGAGATCTGGTTCATCTAGATGCAYAATCAAAAATAGGAATCATGAAAACCATTTCAGATAAGCATCAAGTAGCAATCTTGCTTGGGAAAGGTGGGTTTTGGAGTGAATGGTTGAAAACTTCCCATTTGTCTTATGTTGACATTAGTACCAGGTATAATTACCAAGGAGAAATGGATGTTGTAGAAGAGAAGCCAGGGAGAAAAACACTTGAGGCTGATAACATTGAATACTTAAGTTGTTTATAGAGGCAGACATCTTCTGTTGATCATTTGAAAGGAAACAATGCATTATTTGTTGAAAGAAGCAAGATTGTTACATCTTCCATGATATTTTCAGAGAATTCCAGTATATCATTTGCTTTAGTATATGGATTTTGTAGTGGTAAGATAAAACTTTAAAAGATGGAATGGTCCAAATCCTTATGTTAAAGAAGGTGGATTACAACAGAAAATTGGTGTAAATGTGGCTTTACAGTCTTTTACAAGCCACACAGGTCCTATACTCTGTCTGGCAGCACATAATATGGTGGTTACTGCAAAGGATCACAGAGTAGACAAGTATTGGTATCAGGTAGTATGGATTGTAATGTTCATATGTAGGATTTGGAGGGTAAAAGTGTTATTTCATTAACTATAGAAGGTTCCTAAGAATGGAAATATAGATGCATTATTGTTAGCTTTGAAGTTCATGACAAAATCCTTTCAGAGATGATAAATCTATGTAAAATGCTATCACATGCATGCAATCTAAGTGACCTATTTACACCAGAGCATATGCTTATTTTATCCCTGCAGTGAAGGAAACATCCTTTTGTTGTCCTCGAGTTCATTCTGTTTGGAAAGTTCTAGTAGATATTTTGTTTGCAGATGTGACAGTGGCTCAAGAATGGATGGTTGTTGTAAATTTGCAAGGAGATAAATCAAAAGAACACAGATTTTTTGGTGAAACAATAGTTTTGAATATGAAAGGTTTATTTTTGGCCACAGACAGAGCTTTCACCAGTGCAAAGGGAAAAATTATAACCAGTTAGTTTGTGAAAAGCAGAACTTTCACCAGCTAACTAGTAGATCGTAAGGTGAATTAGCTAGTGAAACTACAGAAATAAATTTTTGGAAAATTAAGCTGGAGCAAAGCGATTTTGGAGTATTTGAAAAGGTACGGGAGCATCAAATGATTAACCACCAAATCAAGAAAAACTTATCATCAAAGATTTGTGGAAGATCCTTAGACTAAAGAGGTTGCAAAGGAGGCATCTAATATGGTCTTAGGAGATGACATTTTGAGTTCAATAGTTGCAGCTGTTACTGAAGGTCGTTCCATTTTACAACAACATGAAGGTTTTAATTAGGTACACAATATCCTCAAATATTAGTGAAGTTGCTTCAATATTTCTAATGGCATCTCTAGTAGGAAATGGTCATACACTTGTAAGTTTTCCCCAACTCAGGACATGAAACCAATTTTCCTCTTGGGAAGGGTTTTAGGTGTCTCTTTTCAAAGAAAGATCACATGTTTTCTCCTTCGAAGCCGATCCATGTGATTACTTCTCAACTGGAAAAGCTAAAGCTATAACCCTTAATCATTCATTAACAAGGTTTTGAGCCATGGGCTTATAGGAGGAAGAAGACCTCTGATATCTATATTCATCATGGCTAGGCAGCCAAGATCCAAATTTGTGGCAATATATATTGGGTTTTGGTACATTTTATTTCAGACGACCTAGGTGGTTGGCTCGGTCTTCTAATTGAATATGGATCAGTTATCTTCTGAAAATCTTCTTCTAGAGTCCTTTCAGGGCAATGACATGACTGAACAACTTGCATTGATACGGATATCAAAACAGAGATGGACATTGGTTCATAAGGTGCAATGATTCTCTTCAAACAAACTGAGCAGGGTGAAGTGTTTGATTCAACACACCAAGGCATCTTAGGACAAATGCTTTGTATCTGAAGCTGCTGGAAAACAAAAAATCAAAGACCTCAATCTGCCTGCAATACTCTCATTTCAAGGTTGAAGTTATCCTGGAATTTTCAAAACCATGGTTACATATCTCACCATCCTGCTTATGTTCAACACTTTTCTGCTTAATGAAGATATTGCCACAACATATGCCATGTCAATGTGCAAACAACATTTCCAGGGGAGTTTGAAGCATACATGCTATAGATAAAGAAGATTGGGAAAGACAACAACAAACTTTGGAAAATAGATAGATGATAAATTGTAAAGGCTAAATGACTCCATGCCCAATACTAAAGGCACAAGGTTTGCTAGGATCTTGGAGACCTCGCAGGGAGGTCTCCATCCCAGTTCGAGCCAGTTGTTAGCGATAAAAAATGCACTGGAATGTTTTAAAAGAATGATTCCTAATCTTGAAGGGAAATTTTGATTACCTTCTCGAGGTCCAAATGCATCTTTGAAAGCACCAATGGAAAGCTTAGGATTTCTAGATGTCAATCGACTATTCGAGCATGTAAAACAGATTCTCCACGACTGAGAAATTTGATTTTAAAAAACTCTACGCTTTCACCAGCTAACTCGTCTTGAACTTTGCTAGTTAGCTAGTGAAAGCTCTGCTTTTCACCAGCGAAGGAGCGGAGTTTTAGGTAAATAAGCTGGTGAAAGCCTGTCAGGGCTAGAATGACTGAATATTTTCCCATATCGGGATTTTTTGAGTTTGAATGGTTTGAAACCGCTTCAAATGGACAGTTGTTGAATTATCAAGTCTGATTCAATGGTTATTTTTGATGGATAAGGGAAAGAAGAGGTGTTTCAATCGGTTTTGGTATCTTTTTCAAAGGTAGAAAATCAGGGTTTTTGCACACTTCACCAAATTCGAATTTTATCTTTGGAGGACCAAATCAAACAACCTTGGGAGGTTAAAATTGCACTTCATCAGCAATTTACTACTCTTAGAGATCATTAGATAGGATATTTTCCTATTTTGTTTTGATTTTCCATTTTTAGTATTCTAGATCCATTTTTATAGGATCTCATCCTACACTTGTTGTATCTATTTTGATTTAACTATTTTTAGCAAATCTGATCCATCCTTCAAGGATCTAGATTTCATCTTGTAAAGCTATAAATCCAAAGACATTTGGAAAACCAAAGGGAGTTAAATCCTAGATGCTGGTATGTGTACTTTGACTCTGTTATGCTATATGATCCATGATCTTCTTTGTTTATTATATATCAGTCTTTTCATATACTTCACTACTCTGTTATTTAATTTTGTTAAGCTTAGTTATTCAGAACTGTTATATTTTGGTATAGCTCATGAATATGAATTAGATGTTTCTTTCTGTCTTGTATGACCCTACATCTCTTGTATTTGGCTATCTTGAATGATATTCTTCACACCTTTTTATCTACTCTAACTGATATCTGGTCTCTCAAAGCACTAGTTTATTTAGATGCATAACAAGTTGTCCTTTTCCTTGCCTTCTCAGTTATCCCATTGTTCCACACATATTTTGATTATTAAATTTCTTAAGTTACCAAAGCATTCTTAGCCTACCACAAACCTAAGGAGTTTCTTGGAGGTCTAACAAATTGAAAGCCATTGTCGGGGAGAGGAGATCAAAGCTTCGACTTCCCTTGGGACATGACATAGATCCATCCTTGATGATAGAAAAATCCTGGACATTATTTGGTTGTAATCATATATCTGGCGACTTCATGAAGCGAAATTAGGTCAGCGACTCCTTGTTGAGAAATGCATTGTAGTGACTCCTTTGGTATGACATGAACGGATATTTGCTAAAGAATTACATGCATTCTATATAGTTTTTCAAAATTGTTGGTTTCTAATCAGTTCTAGCAAGATGGTGGAATGCAGCCTTCAGTTGAGGAGAAGAATGGGAAGTGCCATTTGTACATGTTGGAGATATTTCTTGCCATGGGCTCGAGAGAATTCGGATCTGCAAGTTGAACGAAGTGATCAAGCACAGCATGGAAGAATCCTTGTTTTTCGGTATGATCAGAGTGAATCTCGAGGATTTTTCCATCGACAAAGCGAGATCCATCCACCGAAAGCGGTCGATGGTTGCTCGAGGATCACCAGGGTGCCAATTGCGTCGTTTAGCGCATCAAAGACTCCTTTGTTTGGAGGTTGAATATTGGTCATCCGATCCAATGGCGACAATACATAAAGAGGCGACCCGATACGGACACTTTACCCATGTGACTCCAACATGCAAGAAGAACAACTCCATTATTTAGGTGGAATGAAGTTAATGGGAAGCGTCCAGGAACTTCGGGCCTGAAGTGCGAAGATATGAACACCGTTCATCAAGAAGGACATGTGGTGCTGATTAGACTCTCGCCTCCTCTTCCCTCGTGACATTGAGATCGAGGGGTAGCTCCCTCGGTAGCCCGAGGCCTTGAGGAGTCGCAGAGGCGTCAGGAAGATTCGAGGCTGTAAGTCTTGAAGATTTGAACCACATTCATCAAAAGGGACCGTGGTGCATGATTAGACTCCTAGCCTCCTAAACCCCTCATAACATTGAAGATCAGGCTATCTCCTCCCAGTGAGGCCGAAGTCCCAGAGGCGTCCAGGGAACTAGAGACCCACATAAAGTCGCAGAAGATGCAGACATTCATCAAAGAAGGACGCGTGGTCTTGTGATTGGAATCCACAGCCTCCTTGCCCCACCGTAACATTGAATGTCGAGTCTAAGCTCCTCCGGTGACCCTTGAGGCGTGAAGTGTCAGTGTCCAGGAGCCGGACTACGAAGTCTGAGAGAAGATATGAGTAGTTCGTAAGAAAGGGACACATGGTGTCGCGATTAAGACTCCTAAAAGCCTCCTAGCCCCTCGTAACATTGAAGATCGAAGACTAGATCCTCCCGATACGGGCGGGCAGAAGCATATGGTCCGACTGGTGGTCGCGAGGAAAGGAAGGGCTACATAAAGAGGCCGAGGCAGTTTGATTCGAGAGAGGGATGCGTGTCGTAGTCTCCGTTACCATGAATCCGATCTCATGTGTTTCATACGAGTAAATGACGGCAGGTGTTGGTGGTTGAGACTTCCTCTCATTAATTAAGTGATGGAATGGAGGTTCTGGCAAGTCGTCTGCTCGAGGAGGTCCTGTTTGTCGATTTTCCCAGAGAAGCCATGTTGGAGTCCTCGACTCAACAGAAAAATATGCGCATGCTAGCCTAGCACTTAATGGCTCAACTACCATCCTTCTGAGAATACATACGGCCCAAGATGGCGTTTGTCATGGTATACCCGCGATCCTCTGATGCATGCTTGTGACCGGAAACATCTGAGCGCAATGTTATTAATGTAATTATCTCGTTTTATTATTTGTGTTTTGTTTTGAGTATATGTAGGCGTTTTAGCCATTAGGGTAAGCATTGATAGTTGTAGCGAGCGCTCGGTTGTAAAGTTTTAATGAAGCATTGTGCTGGTTATGTATGAAATTTTGAGACTTCTTGTCTTACGAATGCCAGTTTCTTTCACATCTATGTTTACACTTGTGTTAGAAGCTTCGGAATTGGAGGGATCCGGTCAGTTGTAGCTATTATAGGATGATGTTGTAATGGATCAGCCTGTGGCTATGGAATATCTAGCCGGTTCCTATGATTTCTTTGCTGTTGGCCGACTTGGGTGGAGGATCGATTGAGTCTTCTATTCAATTTCTTGAAGCCCCTAAACGGAGGATCACCTTTCGGAGGATTTTCCCCACAAAACCACTACAAGCTTTATTTGGTGTTTGTTCATTTTCTTCAAGTCTTCCACTGCTCATATTTTTAATCAACCTGCTAAGCGATGGTAGGATTCAGACCTCCTTGGTTCTTTATACGGACCAGTCCGAGTTAAGAGTGATGCCTCTCGAGCCATTATCTCCATTGATCACCCTTTACAAACAAACCGTGACATAAGCGATGGGTGTTGGGCTCTGCTCCTACAAACAATCTAGGGGTGACTTATGGTGGTAACATTTCTGGCGCCGTTGGCGAGGACAAAGTTGAATATTTTTCCCATGATTGAATAGACAACAATCGGTCGAAGGTGCATCAGATACTCGAGAACTATTGAAGATTGATACTGTGCATCTGGTGACTCCACTATGGTGACTCCATTGTTTTCCCACATCAACGACTTGTTGTGACTACTTGTGCTTACACCTAAAGGCGACCCTAAGGATCTTTCTTGAGAAGGTTTTCAGCAGCTTCTTTCTCAGTTTGAGAAGCTTCCTGGGGTAACATTAACATTAAGATCTGTCCTTTGATTGTGAACAAGGACCGGACACACACATTGAGATTCATCTTTCACTTGGCGAATCCATGATTTGAGGATCGATTGGTGACTCCACCGATTCGATATGGAGAAAATTATGGCTCAAGGTTTGCTTTCTGTGACTTTTTCCGGGATAGTTGGTTTTCCTAATGCACTTCTTGATAGAGACCAATGGGAAGATTTCCTCCACGAATTTCATGCAACAAGTTGGTAGGAACCAACTGAGCATTTACTTGGACCCCATGAAATTTATCCACCAGAGCCACAATATCACATGAGGATGTCAGTTGAAATCTCTTGGTATTCATTGAAGGAGCTTCTCTTAAAGATAGTGTCGGTCTCTTCCACTTCGGAAGCATCCTCTCTTTACCGGGTTTTCATACAACTTTCAATTCATTTTGTAAAGACTACTATCCGGACGTTCGCTTGTTTGAAAGCTATTGTGAAGAGTTTTCTTTGCTTCATGAAGCCTCTGGTAGCCTTGAAGACCGGGTCCATGATGAAGCCCTTACTTGTGGAGGAAACATGTTTGTGAAAATATAGAGGTGTTGGATGATATTCATTATGATATAAATAATATAGAAATGTTTGGAATCATATCAGATGTATATAGTGTTTTATATGTTCATGAAGATCAACACACCTCTTGTGCAGATTATGAGTTTGCAGAGCAGAAGTGGTCCATGGTAGATGGCTCAACTAAATGTCGGGTTGAAGCAGATACTCCTAACAGCCCTGCTTCTGAGGACAGATGCCTTCCCGTTTTTAAAGAAGAAACTATTGTGGAAGCGGTTTCCCTCTTTTCTCCGGGGTTTCTCGATATATGTTTACAGGATTAAAGAGAAAATATTACGTGTGAAATGACCCGGAGGCGATGAGTCCCACTATCCCTAAAGCAATTTTGACAAGATCACTATTTTGGAGGAGGTTCATATCAATGAAGGACAACCCTTTTTGATATATATTATAGTGATAATGATCGGCAAACATCCCGCACAGTCACTATAGAGATACTGAAGAGCCATTTGGCAAATAGAACCATCCCATGGTCCCTATTTATAATGAATACAAATCGGACCTGGGGAAGACCGAACCAGAGGAGAAGAATATTTACTGTCCAGAGCCGGGTGGTAGAAATACCACGAAATGACTAGCCCTCACGTCGGTTATCCACCATCAACTTGCAGCACTCGAGGAGATGTTATTACATTTCTGGTGAACAATGTGTAGCAGAGAGAACGTATTTCACCAATTTCTTTGAAATGGCCTCCATTCGATGACCTTTGTCGTAAATACATGGGTAGCATTTCTCCTATTCCTTGGAGGCAACCCTATTTCATCCTCAACTCTAGCTTTGTAAGGAGGAGTTGATAGGAATGTAGCTGGATACATTGTCGCCAAAGCTACACCAGCCGATGATGATCATTGAAGGAAGGAGCTTCTATCCGGGAAGCTGCCGGGTAGCTATGGTGGAAGTTTTCTTTCTCCTAGCCCATGTAAAATATTTTTATTAGTTTGGGATTGTGTATAAATAAGCTCCTTTGACGTAGCAGCTTTTGTTTATTTACTTTTATTTTTTCGACATGTATTTTTCGGCGGTGAGTTGAACTTTGACATGACTCCGCGGCAACAACAAGGCACTGAGGCTGTGGAATGAGTTCTTAGAGAGTCACATGGATGACTCTATCCCCATGGAGCCAAATGTTAGCGTGTTGCCATGAACCGAGATCATTAGTTGCAAGTTGCGAAATTGATCAAAGCGCAACGGAGAATCCTTGTTTTCAAGTAGCAAGTCCAATTGGTGGTGAAGTTTTTCCATCGTGATTCGAGATCAAAATACATTGGTCGATGGTTATCGGGATCGGGTTGCCAATTTACCATTTATCATCAAAGAAGACTCGCTTTGTTTGGAAGTGGAATATTGGTCGTCCAAATCCAATGGCCAGCTGATGTTGCAAAGTACATCCATCGGCCGTATTCTGACTCCAACGCAAAGAACAACTTTCGTTATTTAGCGAGAGCCTTGAAGTGCAGGCGATCGAGAGGCAGATTACGGAAGTCTTTGAGAATATACGAACCGTTCATCAAATAGGTTGATGATTAGCGATTGAATCTCGCCTCCCTCGCCCTGGTAACATTGAAGATGGAGGCTAGCTCCTCCTAGTCATTGAGACACAGTGTCGAGGTATCCGGGAACTCGGGCCCATAGAAGTGTCGAGAAGATCTGAACCGTTCATCAAATAAGGACACATGGTGCGGTCGGGCTCTGCTACTCCTGCGCCCTCGTAAAATTAAAGATCCGAGCTAGCTCCTCCCGGTAGGTGAGACGCGAAGTGCCGAGAGCGTTCAGGAACTCGGGCCCACAGAAGTATCGAGAAGATATGAACCATTCATCAAAGAAGGACACATGGTGTGCGATTAGACTCCTCGCCACCTCGCCCCTCGCAAATTTTAAGATCGAGTAGCTCCTCCCGGTGCGAGATCACAGTCATAGGAAGTGTCGACTTCGAGATTACAGTCGCAGAAGATCGAACCGTTCATGTCGAAAAGGACATGTGGTGATAGATTAGAATCCTTTTACCTCCATAGCCCCTCGTAACATTGAGATGAAGGCAGCTCCTCCATCCCTTGATCGTGATCAAAGCGTGTGATCGCAGTCCATGGTGCCAGGAAAGAGGAAGGAGATGCATAAAGGCCGGGCACCCGAGTTGATTGAAGGGATCATCGCGGATCCGGCGCCATCGGATCCGATCTCCATATTGTTTCTTGCTTGAAGTAAATGATGACAAGAGCGGGTGGTTGAGATTTCCTCTCATTCATTAAGAGAGGAGATAGGTTTTGGCAAGCCGTGCGCTTTCCGAGGAGTCATTTGTCGATTTTTCGAGGAGAAACCATGCGAGACTCATAGGGCTCAGCAGAAAAGCGCACCTCTATTGTACTTAGTAAATCATCTACCTTCCTTACAGGGAGCCATGCAACTAAGATAAGCGTCACATCGTTAGGCGCCGCGATCGTCGATCGCATCATGAGATATGGAAAACATCTGACGCAATGTTATTAATATAGTATCTAGTTTTAAGCTCTGTGTTTTGTTATGGTATGTCTTGGCGTTTTCTCAAGTAGAATTAGCATCGATGGTTAATGAGCTCCGGTTGTGAAATTTTTATTGAAACATTGTTGCTTTCGGATTGTATGCACGAGGCAGACTTCTTGCCTTATGAATGCGGGTTTCTCATGTCTTTGTTTACCGTGTTAGAGCTGACTGGTGGAGGATCGGTCGGTATGCTAATACTCAGGATGATGTTGTAATGGATCCTTGTAATAGTTACGGAGCCTCTAGCGGGTTGTGATTTTCTCAATGCGAATGACTTGGAATTGGAGGATCGGGTCCCGAGTCTTCTATTGAGTTTCTTGAAGCCCTGAACCAGGATGATCTTGTTTTCAGAGTTTTTTCTCATTAGGTTGTTGGAAGACCCGATTTCCATAGCATACCTGTACATTTCCTCACCATTTATTCCCCATACTCACCCTTTACTATAACTTTCTGACTGAATTTAGATCAAGACATCCTTTGTTTCATACATGCCGGATTCAGTCTCTGAGTTAGAGTGATGCCTCCTCGAGCCATTATCTCCATTCGATCACCCATATATAAAAAAACCATGACATAAAAACTGATAGGCGTGTCGGGCTACTTGCTCCTGCAAACAATCCGAGAGTGACTTCCGATGCTAACAATACACTTGTTGTATTTTCGTTTATTCATCAACTTGAAATTGTACATGAGGATGTTCAGATCCGGCTCTTCTTTTCTCATTAGAGGGAATTGCTTGTGAATGGTCTTTGGTCTCTTTCTAATGCAAGTGTTAGTTCTTTGACAGATTTCCATTTATCCTTCAATTCCTTTTGTAGCCAAGATTATTTTTCTAGTTGAATATCTTTTTGAAGGATGTTGTGAAGAGTTTTCTTTGTTTCATAAAGATTTATTTGTTGAAGAAGACATTTACCATGAAGAACAAAATTATTGAAGGATAATAGTGACATATTCGACATCATATCAAATGTGTCTGTTGTTTTGAATATTGATCAAAATCAACATGCCTCTTTTGGATGTATTGATGTCCGAACCGATACATATATCAATGAGGAGAAAGTAATGAATCAGCCATGTTGAATCTGTGGAAAATTAGTTGGGTGAAAACTATTACATGGCGGTAAAGGTTGTATTTTGCCCAGTTGACTTTTCTCAACAAATAAATTAGTTGGTGAAAACTATTACATGGCAGCAAGGTTGTATTTTTGCCCAGATTTGACTTTTTCTCAACCAAATCTTTCGAGGTTGGTTTCTAAAGATGCAGAGAACCTTGGAGAGAAGTCACAAAGATCAGAAGGTTTCGAGATCTGGTTCATATAGATGCACAATAAAAAATAGGAATCATGAAAACCATTTCAGATAAGCATCAGGTAGCAATCATTCTTGGGAAAAGTGGGTTTTGGAGTAAATGGTTGAAAACTTCCCATTTGTCTTATGCTGACATTAGTACCAGGTATAATTACCAAGTAGAAATGGATGCTCTAGAAGAGAAGCCAGGGAGTAAAAAACTAGAGGCTGATAACATTGAATACTTAAGTTGTTTTTAGAGGCAGACATCTTATGTTGATCATTTGAAAGGAAACAATGCATTATTTGTTGAAAGAAGAAAGATTGTTACATCTTCCATGATATTTTCAGAGAATTCCAGTATATCATTTGCTTTAGTATATGGATTTTGTAGTGGTAAGATAAAAATTTAAAAGATGGAATGGTCCAAATCCTTATGTTAAAGAAGGTGGATTACAACAGAAAATTGGTGTAAATGTGGCTTTACAGTCTTTTACAAGCCACACAGGTCCTATATTCTGTCTGGCAATGCATAATATGGTGGTTACTGCAAAGGAGCACAGACTAGACAAGTATTGGTATCAGGTAGTATGGATTGTATTGTTCATATGCAGGATTTGGAGGGTGAAAGGTGCTTTCATTAACTATAGAAGGTTCCTGAGAATGGAAATCCAGATGCATTATTGTTAGCTTTGAAGTTCATGAAAAAATCCTTTCAAAGATGATAAATCTATGTAAAATGCTATCACATGCCTGCAATCTAAGTGACCTATTTACACCAGCGCATATGCTTCTTTTATTCCTGCAGTGATCGAAACATCCTTTTGTTGTCCTCGAGTTCATTCTGTTTGGAAAGTTCTAGTAGATATTTTGTTTGCAGATCTGACAGTGGCTCAAGAATGATAGGTTGTTGTAAATTTGCATGGAGATAAATCAACAGAACACTGAGTTTTTGGTGAAACAACAATTTTGAATATGAAAGGTTTCTTTTTGGCCAAAGACAGAGCTTTCATCAGCGCAAAGGGGAAAATTATAACAAGTTAACTGGTGAAAAGCAGAACTTTAACTAGATAACTAGCAGATTGTAAGGTGAATTAGCTGGTGAAACTACAGAAAGAAATCTTTGCAAAATTAAGCTGGAGAAAAGCGATTTTGGAGTATTTGAAAAGGTATGGGAGAATCAAATGATTAACCACGAAATCAAGAAAAAATTAGCATCAAAGATTCGTGGAATATCCTCAGACTAAAGAGGTCGCAAAGGAGGCATCTGATATGGTCTTAGCAGATGACATTTTGAGTTCAATAGTTGTAGCTGTTACTGAAGGTCATTCCATTTTACAACAACATGAAGGTTTTAATTCGGTACACAATATCCTCAAATATTGGTGAAGTTGCTTCAATATTTCTAATGGAAGCTCTAGTAGGAGATGGTCATACACTTGTAAGTTTTCCCCAACTAAGAACATGAGACCAATGTTCCTCTTGGGAAGGGTTTTAGGTGTCTCTTTTCAAAGAAAGATCACATGTTTTCTCCTTCGAAGCCTATCCATGTGATTACTTCTCAACTGGAAAAGATAAAGCTATAACCCTTAATCATTCATTAACAAGGTTTTGAGCCATGGGCTTATAGGAGGAAGAAGATCTCTGATATCTATATTCATCATGGGTAGGCAGCCAAGATCCATATTTGTGGAAATATATATTGGGTTTTGGTACATTTTATTTCAGAGGACATAGGTGGTTGGCTCGGTCTTCTAATTCAATATGGATCAGTTATCTTCTGAAAATATTCTTCCAGAGTCCTTTCAGGGCAATGACATGACTGAACAACTTGCATTGATACATAGATCAAAACAGAGATGGACATTGGTTGACAAGGTCTAATGATTCTCTTCGAAGAAACTGAGTAGGGTGAAGTGTTTGATTCAACACACTAGGGCATCTCAAGACAAATGCTTTGTATCTGAAGCTGCTGGAAAACAAAAAGTGAAAGACCTCAAACTGCCTGCAATACTCTCATTTCAAGGTTGAAGTTATCCTGGAATTTTCAAAACCATGGTTACATATCTCACCATCCTCCCTATGTTCAACACTCTTCTTCTTAATGAAGATATTGCCACAACAGATGCCATGTCAATGTGCAAACAACATTTCCAGGGGAGTTTGAAGCATACATTCTACATATAAAGAAGATTGGTAAAGACAAAAACAAACTTTGGAAAATAGACAGATGATAAATTGTAAAGGATGAATGACTCCATGCCCAATACTAAAGGCACAGGGTCTTCCAGGTTCTTGGAGACCTCGCAAGGAGGTCTCCATCCCAGTTGGAGTCAGTTGTTAGCGATCAAAAATGCACTGGCATGTTTTTAAAGAATGATGCCTAATATTGTAGGGAACTTTTGATTACCTTCCGGAGCTCCAAATTCAGATTTGAAAGCACCATTGGAAAGCTTAGGATTTCTAGATGTCAATTGACTATTCAAGCATGTAAAAAAGGCTCTCCACGACTGATGAATTTGATTTTAAAAAAATATGCGCTTTCACCAGCTAACTCGTCTTGAACTTTGCTAGTTAGCTGGTGAAAGCTCTCTTTTCACCAGCTAAGGAGTGGATTTTTAGGTAAATAAGCTGGTGAAAGCCTGTCACGGCCAGAATGACCGAATGTTTGCCCAGATTAGGAATTTTGGAGTTTGAATGGTTTGAAATCGCTTCAAATGAATAGTTGTTGAATTACCAAGTCTGATTCAATGGTTATTTTTGATGGATAAGGGAAAGAAGAGGTGTTTCAATCGATTTTGGTATCTTTTTCAAAGGTAGAAAATCACGGTTTTTGCACACTTCACCAAATTCGAATTTTATCTTTGGAGGACCAAATCAAATAGCCTTGGGAGGTTAAAACGGCACTTCATCAACAATATACTACTCTTAGAGATCATTAGATAGGATCTTTTCCTATTTTGTTTTGATTTTCCATTTTTAGTATTCTAGATCCATTTTTATAGGATCTCATTCTACACTTTTTGTATCTATTTTGATTTAACTATTTTTAGCAAATCTGATCCATCCTTCAAGAATCTATATTTCATCTTGTAAGGCTATAAAGCCAAAGACATTTGGAGCACCAAAGGGAGTTCAATCCTGGATACTTTGGCTATGTACTTTGACTCTGTTATGCTATATGAATCACAATTTTCTTTGGTTATTATATATCAGTCTTTTCATATACTCCACTACTCTGTTATTTAATTTTGTTCAGATTAGTTATTCAAAACTATTATCTTCTGGTATAGCTCATGAATATGAATTAGATGTTTCTTTACTGTCTTGTATGACCCTACATCTCTTGTATTTGGTTATCTTGAATGGTATTCTTCACACCTTTTTATCAACTGTAACTGATATTTGGTCTCTCAAAGTACTGGTTTATTTAGATGTATAACAAGTTGTCCTTTTCTTAGCCTTCTTAGTTATCCCATCGTTCCACACATACTTTGATTATTAAATTTATTAAGTTACCAAGAATTCTTAGCCTACAACCCTAAGGAGTTTCTTGGAGGTCTAACAAATTGGCGCTATTGCCAGGGAGAGGAGATCAAAGCTCAGCTTCCTTGGGACATGACATAGATCCAGCCTTGATGATAGACAAAGCCTGGACATTATTTGGTTGTAGTCATCTATCTGGCGACTCCATGAAGCACGAATTCAGTGGCGACTCCATTGTTCAGAAATCTGTTGGTGACTCCACTGGTATGACATGAACCATATCTTTTCTAAGAGGTATGCATTCTGTGATTTTTCAAAAATTGTTGGTTTCCCTAATCCAGTGCCTAGCAAAGATGAATGGGAACACAGTCTTCCCAGATTTTGAGGAGAAGAATGGGAAGTCCCAGCTGAACACTTGTTGGATATTCATGATTTTAGTCATCGACTTGAAATTGTACATGAGGATGTTCAAATCTGGCTCTTCTTTTTCTCATTAGAGGGAATTGCTCATGAATGGTTCCGGTCTCCTCCTAATGAAAGTGTTAGTTCTTTGACATATTTCCATTCAGCCTTCAATTCCTTTTGTAAATATTATTTTCCAGTTGAATATCTTTTTGAAGGATGTTGTGAAGAGTTTTCTTCATTTAATAAAGTTTTATTTGTTGAAGAAGACATTTACCATGTAGGACAAGAGGTATTGAAGGATAATAGTGACATATCTGACATCATATCAAATGTGTCTGTTGTTTTGAATATTGATCAAAATCAACATGTCTCTTTTGGATGTATTGATGTCGAAGAACCAATGCATATATCAGTAGGAGAAAGTAATAGATCAACATATTTCAGATCTATGGAAAATACTATGAGAAACCCTCAGCTTTCAGATTTGCAGACACAAGAAAATTATAGCAGACATGAAGACTTGAAAGGTGATGAGCAGATTGACCAATCAGTAAGTGAAAGTATTGCATCTACAGTATATGTTGAAGACAACCCACATTTTCCATATTTGCAGACAAAGGCGGTTTGCAGTAGACATGAAGAGGAAGATGATAACCAGAAGGGTCCAGATCTCAAGCAGCCTGCATTCAATAGTGAGATTAGTAAAATCAACCTTCAACATCTTTTCAATTTACAATTAGATCAGCAGTCCAAAGAGGTATTTCTTTGTGAATTTGACGACCCTTTTCCTGACTATTTGGAGTCTATGAGTAGCATAAATCCAAAAATATTTCTGTCAGATGAAGGTTGGTCTTGTCATCTTTTCAAATTGCATTACCACAATCTATGGTTTCTTTTAACTTTTGGGAAAAGATAAAACATGATATTAGCAAGTCAATTACTTTCTTGGCTTCTTTGGAAATTTAGTTTTACTTGATCAATCTCCCTCTACTCGTTAGTGTAGGGAGTGATAGAAGAATAAGCTCTTTCTTTGAGCAGGTAGATTACTTTTAGTTTTCTTAATTAGGCAAAGCGACTCCCTTTTAATGATTAATGGCTCAATCTGGATCATCCCTCCATGTTGCAACTACTCAGTCAGCCTCGAGTCATCCTTCAATCTCTCAGGTGTTTATTGCAGATTCAGAGAAATTTGATTTTTTCCCAAGGCAGTTTTTCTGGGTTTTCACCAGCTTATTGGTTTTGAAATCCGCTAGTTAGTTGTTGAAAGCTTTCCTTTTCACCAGCTAAAGGGGCAGATTCAGGGAAAATTAGCTGGTGAAACCTATTACATGGCAGCAAGGTTGTATTTTTGCCCAGATTTGACTTTTTCTCAACCAAATCTTTCGAGGTTGGTTTCTAAATATGCAGAGAACCTTGGAGAGAATTCACAAAGATAAGAAGGTTTCGAGATCTGGTTCATCTAGATGCACAATAAAAAATAGGAATCATGAAAACCATTTCAGATAAGCWTCAGGTAGCAATCTTTCTTGGGAAAGGTGGGTTTTGGAGTGAATGGTTGAAAACTTCCCATTTGTCTTATGCTGACATTAGTACCAGGTATAATTACCAAGGAGAAATGGATGCTCTAGAAGAGAAGCCAGGGAGMAAAAAACTAGAGGCTGATAACATTGAATACTTAAGTTGTTTATAGAGGCAGACATCTTCTGTTGATCATTTGAAAGGAAACAATGCATTATTTGTTGAAATAAGCAAGATTGTTACATCTTCCATGATATTTTCTGAGAATTCTAGTATATCATTTGCTTTAGTATATGGCTTTTGAAGTGGTAAGATAAAACTTTCAAAGATGGAATGGTCCAAAAGATTATGTTAAAAAAGGTGGATTACAACATAAAATTGGTGTAAATGCGGCTTTACAGTCTTTTACAAGCCACACACGTCCTATACTCTATCTGGCAACACATAATATGGTGGTTACTGCAAAGGAGCATAGAGTAGACAAGTATTGGTATCGGGCAGTATGGAATTTACTATTTATATGCGGGATTTGGAGGGTGAAAGTGTGATGTCATTAACTATAGAAGGTTCCTGAGAATCTAAATCCAGATGCAGTATTGTTAGCTTTGACGTTCATGACAAAATCCTTTCAGAGATGATAAATCTTTGTAAAATGCTATCCCATGCATGCAATCTAAGTGACCTATTTACACCTTAGCATATGCTTCTTTTATTCCTGTAGTGAAGGAAACATCCTTTTGTTGTCCTCGAGTTCATTCTGTTTGGAAAGTTCTAGTAGATATTTTGTTTGCAGATCTGACACTGGCTCAAGAATGATAGGTTACTGTAAATTTGCAGGGAGATAAATCAAAAGAACACTGAGTTTTTGGTGAAACAACAATTTTGAATATGAAAGGTTTCTTTTTGGCCAAAGACAGAGATTTCACCAGTGCAAAGGGAAAAATTATAACCGTCTAGCTGGTGAAAAATAGAACTTTCACCAGCTAACTAGCAGATCGTAAGGTGAATTAGCTAGTGACACTACAGAAAGAAATTTTTGGAAAATTAAGCTAGAGCAAAGCGATTTTGGAGTATTTGAAAAGGTATGGGAGCATCAAATAATTAACCACCAAATCAAGAAAAACATAGAATCAAATATTTGTGGAAGATCCTCAGACTAAAGAGGTCGCAAAGGAGGCATCTGATATGGTCTTAGCAGATGACATTTTCAGTTCAATACTTGCAGCTGTTACTGAAGGTCGTTCCATTTTACAACAACATGAAGGTTTTAATTCGGTACACAATATCCTCAAATATTGGTGAAGTTGCTTCAATATTTCTAATGGCAGCTCTAGTTGGAGATGGTCATACACTTGTAAGTTTTCCCCAACTCAGGACATGAGACCAATGTTCCTCTTGGGAAGGGTTTTAGGTGTCTCTTTTCAAAGAAAGATCACATGTTTTCTCCTTCAAAGCTGATTCATGTGATTACTTCTCAACTGGCAAAACTAAAGCTATAACCCTTAGTCATTCATTAACAAGGTTTTCAGCCATGGGCTTATAGGAGGAAGAAGATCTCTCATATCTATATTCATCATGGCTAGGCAGCCAAGATCCAAATTTGTGGCAATATATATTGGGTTTTGGTACATTTTATTTTATAGGACCTAGGTGGCTGGCTCGGTCTTCTAATTCAATATGGATCAGTTATCTTCTGAAAATCTTCTTCCAGAGTCCTTTTAGGGCAATGACATGACTGAACAACTTGCATTGATACGGATATCAAAATAGAGATGGACATTGGTTCACAAAGGGCAATGATGCTCTACGAAGAAACTGAGCAGGGTGAAGTGTTTGATTCAACACACCAGGGCATCTCAAGACAAATGCTTTGTATCTGAAGCTGTTGGAAAACAAAAAGTCAAAGACCTCAAACTGCCTGCAATACTCTCATTTCAAGGTTGAAGTTATCCTAGAATTTTCAAAACCATGGTTACATATCTCACCATCCTGCCTATGTTCAACACTTTTCTTCTTAATGAAGATATTTCCACAAAAGATGCCATGTCAATGTGCAAACAACATTTCCAGGGGATTTTGAATCATACATGCTATAGATAAAGAACATTGGGAAAGACAACAACAAACTTTGGAAAATAGTCAGATGATAAATTGTAAAGGCTGAATGACTCCATGCCCAAAACTAAAGGCATAGGGTCTGCCAGGTTCTTGGATACCTCGCAGGGAGGTCTCCATCTCAGTTGCAACCAGTTGTTAGCGATAAAAAATGCACTGGCATTTTTTTAAAGAATGATTCCTAATATTGCAGGGAACTTTTGGTTACCTTTCCGAGCTCCAAATGCAAATTTGAAAGAACCATTAGAAAGATTAGGATTTCTAGATGTCAATTGACTATTCAAGCATGTAAAACGGACTCTCCACGACTAAGAAATTTGATTTTAAAAAATTATGCGCTTTCACCAGCTAACTCGTCTTGAACTTTGCTAGTTAGCTGGTGAAAGCTCTTCTTTTCACCAGCTAAGGAGCGGATTTTTAGGTAAATAAGCTGGTGAAAGCCTGTCATGGCCAAAATGACTGAATGTTTTCCCAGATCGGGATTTTTTGATTTTGAATGGTTTGAAACCACTTCAAATGGACAGTTGTTGAATTATCAAGTCTGATTCAATGGTTATTTTTGATGGATAAGGGAAAGAAGAGGTGTTTCAATCGATTTTGGTATCTTTTTCAAAGGTAGAAAATGAGGGTTTTTGCACACTTCACCAAATTCGAATTTTATCTTTGGAGGACCAAATCAAACAACATTGGGAGGTTAAAACTTCACTTCATCAACAATCTACTACTCTTAGAGATCATTAGATAGGATCTTTTCCTATTTTGTTTTGATTTTCCATTTTTAGTATTCTAGATCCATTTTTATAGGATCTCATCCTACACTTGCTATATCTATTTTGATTTAACTATTTTTAGAAAATCTGATCCATCCTTCAAGGATCTAGATTTCATCTTGTAAGGCTCTAAAGCCAAAGACATTTGGAACACCAAAGGGAGTTCAATCCTGGATACTTTAGCTATGTACTTTGACTCTGTTATGCTATATGAATCACAGTCTTCTTTGGTTATTATATATCAGTCTTTTCATATACTCCACTACTCTGTTATTTAATTTTGTTCAGCTTAGTTATTCGGAACTATTATCTTCTGGTATAGCTCATGAATATGAATTAGATGTTTCTTTATTGTCTTGTATGACCCTACATCTCTTGTACTTGGTTATCTTGAATGGTATTCTTCACACATTTTTATCTACTGTAACTGATATCTGGTCTCTCAAAGCACTGGTTTATTTAGATGCATAACAAGTTGTCCTTTTCTTAGACTTCTCAGTTATCCCATTGTTCCACACATACTTTGATTATTAAATTTCTTAAGTTACCAAGCATTCTTAGCCTACAACCCTAAGGAGTTTCTTAGAGGTCTAACACCTTCCAACTGGGCCTCCACCACTTCAATCCTCCACCAAAGGAAATCTCATAGGAGAGAGTCAATGAGGTTCTCTCAACAATAGGGAAAGAGCTTGGGGGCTGAACACTGAGGTCAGAATTGAGGGACAAAGGGATGCAGACTCAATATGAAGTAATTTCTCTAGAGTAACTTTTCTGTCAAAGTTGAATGCCTTCTCCTCTTTTCCATAGCTCGGGATTGTTCTTTTATAGCCTTCAGAATGCAACTGAAGGGCCGAATCAGAATGTTTCCAGTATGTGGAAGGTCAAGGATCAGGGATCTTTTGTCATGACATTGAAATCTGACCTCATTTTTTTTATTTTCTGGCAGAAATCCCAATGTATGTGGGTTGTAGTGGAGCAACCAGCGTATACTCATCTTGCATAGTTGATAGGGAGCGTCTATGTGGAAAAATGTATTTTTTTTCTCTGGATTCATCAAAAACGGATGCAAGTCTGCATAGGAAAATGGAAAAAGGCCCTCTATGCAAGATAGCTACAGTGAGGCAAATCTTGCTATAACACAACCCTTCCTATAACACTTCTTTAGTTGTATTGCTGAGATTTCTAGGAAGTAACTTCTCTAGGAATTCCTTGGACTACTCTCTGATTTCCTTCCTCATCCAAGCAAGTGAATGCCTTGTTATGAAAGTCTAATATGGCATGGTGTTGGTCGAACCAATCCATAGCAATTAGGAAATCCTATGATCCCAAAGGTAAGATGTTAAAATATTCCTTGGTACTCAGTCCATTCATGCCCACTGGACATGATTTAACCAACTCAACAACCTTTCTCTTGCCTCCTGTAGCTAGTTGCACCAGCCAATATTTCCCATGATTTCTTCTTGGTAATTGAAATATTTCCACTACCTTAGGATCTATATAGTTATGACTAGCCCATGAATAAATTAAAATAGTAAAGGCATGGTTATTGATCATACCTTCGACTTCAATCACATGTGATTGAAACTTAGCTTGTTTGTTGTCCAGGGATCCATAGATCCTTAGTACTCTTCTTCCCATGTCCTCCACTGTTTCTTCTTGTTGAAAATTGTGAACAACTCTCACCTTGTCCTTTCTATGAGGGACATATCTATACTTATGATCTCCATTATAGCCCAAACATTTCATAGGTGTCTTCCTTGGAATTTTCCAACCTACTTTAACCATCATGGGCTCCCTCAAAACTGGTTGTCCTTGAGGAATATTTCTAAAAAATGGTGGCTTTCTCCCCTTTTTCCTTTGATCCTTCTTAAACTTCCTCTTGTCTTCCAAATCTCTTTGGAAATTAGGCCTTCCCCTATGCTCATCATATAAACATTTTTCCTTCCTTATGGTTTCTTCCATAGTTTTAGGGTTCTTCCATAGTTTTAGGATCATCATATTGGATTTTGTCACTGATAAAAGATGGCATCCAACTCATATATCTATGGATATTGAATTTATCATCCTTGATGAAAGGGACATCGTTGGCATAGGGGCAGACCCAGGGTTCAACGATTAAAAAACGCACCAACAAAACCCTAACTATCGGCCCTTTTGTCAACACCTGCGAAGTAGGTGAAGTCACACCCGAGGTAGAGGCAGGGGGGTTACATAAATCAAGTGTCTATAACCAATATGGGACACATATCTATTATTATAAAACCTCGCAGAGTACTTAGGTACAACACATATAAATTTATTATCTTTATTCACATCGTAGATCAAACCCTAAGTACAAATCGAGCAATAATACTGATAACATACACTTCACACTTAGCATCAGAAGTTAGATATAACATATTCAACACAGATAAAGCACTAAGTATTCATAGATATATCTATCATTCATTGTAATCAATTCACTAAGAATATCTACAACCTAAATATCATATCACAAAGAAAACCATCAACACATGATATACGTGGTTTACCCTAGTGTGGGGCAACGTCCACCAACTGCTTCTTCTTCTTTATTAGGCTTCAATATCTTACATTCATCTACTCCTATGCACTAAGAAACATATCCTAGCTTCGCACTGGACAAGTGATTTGCACACTGTGCACCAGATCCACCTTCCCAAAATTAGGTCAAGGCATAGAGCCAACTCCTCTGTGAAGAACAGAGCCTTCATACATAGTCTAATGCACCAAGAAACTCATAACTACTTGCCTCTTGCACTTAGCTTCATACTACTACTTCACTTGCACTTAGCCACTTCCTACTTATACATTACATCCTTACATATTTATACATTTACAAAAAGGCCTAATCATGGGCAAACCCATGGGCTGACATCCCATAACCCATTATATAAACCACAATGAACCTTGTGTTGGGTCCACAAGCCCACAAAATAAGTGAGATTGCCTGATCTCAGCTCTGACTGGGTGCTCCATCTTCGACTGTTGCGTTGAAGTCCCAAAAGTGGTCAAACCTGGCCAATGTTTCCTCAAAACTTGGTCGAGGGCCAAAAATCCCCCAACACTCACCTGTGATTCATCCCGAGTCACTCAGATCTGGCAGTGCTGTTATTCCTGATATTCCTGCTCAACAAACTCTTGGATCATTTTCTATGTAACATGCCCTTCTAGGCATTGTTCCACTGTCACAACCACTTTGTCCAACTGCGATCCTTTCCCATCGATATCTTCAAACACTATGCAGGCTTCCTCCTGCACCGGTTGTAACCTCTATGTGACCTCCATGAATATGCCTTGGATGGCAGTAATATGTTGTTGGGTTGCACGTTTCTCTTGTGATATCTTCATTCTCTCAACTGTAGTGAGTGAATTCATCTACGCTTGTATTGTCAGTGCCTGCTATTGTGCCTCCTGTAGTTTCACTTCCAACTTCCTAAGCTCTAGGTATTTTGTGAGGCGTTCATAGGTCTTCACACTTTTGTCGCTTAGTTTCCTGCATTATAATGCAAGGACCTTTATCCTTCCAAATACAATCTTAGTGGCTTCCTCCCTCTAGGTGCGCACTTGTTGTGGAGTTTTAGGTACTGCTTGAAGCTCCAACTTCGTTACCCTTTCTTGAAGTTGTTGTATGGCCTCAGCGAGCTTCGTCACTTTGACCTCAACTGCCTCATGTTCCTCCTGTGTCAAGATTGGCATAGAGAGAAGTGATTTTCTCACCACTTCCTTGACTGCAGTATTCTCTATGAGCAGCTGGTACTTTTCCTTCTGTATCTTCTCTTTGTCTCCCTAGAGCATCACCCAGAATTCATCCCTCTCATTCTCATAAGAGGTGACCCAGTACCGCACAACTCATAGTTGTTCCAAGATTTATTCTTTTTATTTCTTCAGGGCTTCTGTAGCCTCCTCATTTTCTTCTTGGAATTGCTAAATTTGAGCCTCTGTTGCATCTTTCAGTCTTCAAATTTGGGTTGGTTCATACCCCAAATCTCCAACCTGTGACGAAGAGGGCGCATTAGGGACTGCGCAGAATGAACGAATGGCTTGTTGCATCTCCTTTATTTCTTTCTTGATTTGTTCATACATCTCCTCCTTCTTCACGCCATATCTCTATAATAGGTCCTTGAACACATCATCCATTGCTCCATAGACTAGGATTACATCATCTTCTGTGAGTGTGTCCTCTAGTTGGGGCTTACTGGTGTGGGTCTTCTTTCTTGCTTAAGGTTTCTATGGGGAAAAATTTCTCTTCTTTGATGCTTCTTCTTCTGTAGGGGGGTCCTTCAGTGGTGTAGCCTCACCTTCTTATTTATTTTCTCCTTCTTCTCCTCCTCCTTATTGATTTACTTCGTCTCCTCCTCCTCCTCCTGTGGACGAGTTAGGTCTACCTTCTTTTCATGCGCTTTCCTCCGCATCAGTTTCTATTTTTTGAACTTCCTCCTTATTTTTCTTCTTCACGCTGTTCTTTCCAACATGCTCGTCCTGGGTGACCAATAGGCTTTCGATGATGTCAAGGTCAGAGAGTTCTTCATCATCAACCGGTACAAGGAAATATGTTGGCCATTCCTTGGTGATCTCCTCCATATCTTCGTCAGTTAGCTTATAGTAGGACTGTAATTTCTCCTTGCTCTCATCCTTGCATGAAGTGATATAAATGAAATGTTGATTTGCACCAAACTTAGCCATCGGTCTGTACTGGTGCAATGTTCATGGAGTCATGTGTGGGAATGACTCAATGGAAACCTTCAGTTGCTGATAGTAGGCATGGAATACTACATTTGACTGCCACTACTTTGACATGTCATTCGTGTACCATAGGTCTAAGAACCTCATGGCCAATGACTCTGATGGTTCTATCTCCAGGAAGTCTCTTCCTTCTAGCATTTTCCAGGTGACAAATGCAGTCAACACCAACAACCAGCTAAAATGGAGCTCGTATATTTGGTCCTACACTTCACGACAGTATTTCTCGAGCTCATTGACGAGGTAGCTTGCCCAATTCATTTGCATCCCCCCCATGCACTTTCCTACGAGGTCCACCACGAACTTGGTGACCTACGTGGGGTGTTTCGTTCTGACGAAATTTACATCTATAAGTTGACAAGCTAGGTGCACTGCTCCATCCTAGATGGAGGCTACCTTGTATCCTTGCTTTCCCTCCCAACTTCTCTGTATGCCTCCTTTATGCACTGTTCCAGGTAGCGATCAGAGGTCTTCCCTGGTTAGAAATTTTGAGAGTCAGGGCCCTGCATGCTTAGTCCTGTGATCAGGTGGATAAACGTCAGATCCACAGTGATGTGCCTATCGAGCCACATGTATCCTCCATGATAGCATGCCAAGAGGAGTTTAACGCAAGCGTTAACCTCTTGATGTCGGCCAAAGTGAGGGATATTCATCACGTTGAGTATCTTGGACTACACGATCTCCTTAATCCATGACTTGGAGACTATGTGAGCGCGTGCCAAGATGATTTGGGAGGAGTACTACAGTCGAGTCGCTGGGAATTTCGGAGTCGAGAAAGCGTGGCAGTCTGCAAAAGTGTTTCTATTGGCCGAACCCTTGACAAGATGTCGGGGAAGTACATCAAGTCTTGCACTGCTTTCTCCATTGCCAAACCGACCATCCAGAAGCAAGGCCTCTATACTCCGGCTTCCTACCCACATTCAAACTTGGGGAATCATCTCTATGGATTACATGTCGAACCTTCCTTCTACTAATCATGTCCATTTGTGTTTTTGTATTGGTGGTGTTGATTTACTAAGATGTCCATTATGATGGCTGCAAGAATAATATCAATGACCCAGCACTGAAACTCTTCTTTGAACAAGTGTGGTTACACTTTGGGATCCCACAGGTCTATCATCTCGCCATCGGGACCAATGGGTTCCCTCCGGTACATTTTGGTCCAACCTACGGTCGATGATGGAAACCAATCGCAATTCCACTGACTTTCCATCCCTTAGTGATGGCCAGACGAGGGAGTCGTTAGCCCGGATGATCGTACACATTCTAAGCATGTACAATTCAAAGAATCTACGCACATGGGATGATAGCCTCTATATGTACAACATAGCTACAACCCGGCTCTCCGTAACAGCTAGCCACAACCCTTTCAAAATTGGGTTTGGGATTCAACCACTATGTCCCATTGACGCCATGCCATTTTGTGGCTACTTAGGAAGATTGACTCATGTCCAGTCTGGGGCGGATAAGGCAAACAACTTCATTGAGCACATTCAACACATCCACCAACGGGTTCATGAAATCTTGGGCAGAGCCAATGCTAAGTACAAAGCGACATGATCAACATCGGGTTCCACACAACTTCCAAGTGGGCGTCAAAGTGTGGTTGCATTTGCAAAGGAGCACCTGTTGGACCTGTAAACTTCTTCACAAAACCCCGATATGGGTCGTGCACCCTCACCAAGGATGTAGGGAAAAAATCCTTTGAGCTCATCATTCCACCATTCAGCCGTGCACCAGGTGTTCAATGTGAATGCATAGCCGACCCTACTTTCCACCTCTACTAGACACATCCGACATGGCGAGAACAACTCCACACCAACAGAGTTAAATCTAGGCTGCATGGAACAAGCGAACTGATCGCTATCATGGATATACAGGATCCAAGAAGCACACCCGAAAATAATACCACTATGCTCGAAGAGGTTGTCGCTTGACCAACTCCTTCACCAGAACAAAATGGCTCACCCGGGGATAAGTTAAGTGAAGTTTCCTCATCTCATGGAGGAACTCAATGCAATGGGGACCATTGCTTCCCTAAGGGGAGGAATGATCCGGTGGATATTGGTGGCCACCCACCTATTCCACTTGGACCCCACCATTGTACTGAGTTTTCAATTTTTAGCCCGCGGTTTACTATTTTTAGCAGTTTTTCGAGTGCCAAACTTTTGGGGAATTTTTGAGGCCCTAAGCGATGTTTTGGGTATGTTGACTCATAAAATAACAATAAAATGCTATATTTATATGAGCGTTGTAGTCCTCGAATATATCTTTCCAATGATCTATCAAGCGCCTAAAGCAGAATCATTATGCAAAGAGATTCTGACAGGAAGTTGATACCAACTTACCCAAAGCGGGGCCCACATGACTTTTGGTAGCTTATCTCCCGGTTAGGTTTTGGATGTCTAGGACTTTAGCATTCCTGTTTATTGTAAAGGGGCCTTCAGATCCTGTTGCTGTAATCTCTTCTCACGGATCACGGTAGCGACCACATCTCTTCGAGATGAGCTACTAGTGCCCTAGCTAGTTATTTCCATTATGTCTATAAGCATATTCCATTCATTTGTTATTAATGAAATGAAGTGTTCCACTTCATCTCTGTGTTTATATGTATTTTTGTATTTCATTGTGTTTCCCTACATAAGTGGATCAATCCATTTAGCTCTGACCCGAGCGATTTTGGATGTGGTAAGCCTACGATGGAGAACCATCAAGGAAGTGTTAGTATGGTGGAAAGATATGACTCTAGTAGATACCCTTGGGAACCGACTACCATTCTAGGCGTTTCCACATCTCAAGCCTTGAGGACAGGCTTCTTTAAGCCTTGAGGACATGTTAAGGTCCTAACCGCTTTATGGTAGATCAATGTATTAGGATGTAATAAAGGTCCAATATTAATAAGGCCTTTCAATAAAATAGAATAAGGCGGATGTAAAGAAGACCTAATAGAAGATTCGCTTCTAGAAGGATCTTCCTCTAGATTCTTCTTAATAGACATATTTAGTATAAATAAGGGTCGAGGGTACATGAAAACCTAGGCTGGGAGATTATTGTAATAAGCGTTGCTTTCGATTGGAGGTTGCCCCCTCGAAGGAGCAAGTGAACATTGCTTTACGAATCAAAGTGCTATTTCAATTTATATTCTTATATCATTTCACATTATTATTGTGAGAGATTATGTTGGATATTTTCTTGTATTACGCTGTTCCTAGCATTTTATTTTTGTTACATATTTTATATATATGAGTCTTGCATTCATTCTGAATTCAATGCAACTACTTAAACTTTCAGGAAAGAAGGTAACAAGGAACTTTGGGTTAAGATTTATTGATTTCATAAACACAACCTAAGCTATTACAACCAAACAAACATGCAAACTAACATCTAAATGAAGTTAAAGAAACTTCTTTTCATTTTCAAAAGAATGAATACAAGGGAAAGGGATGAAAATTTTTTTACACTCAACTACATTTTTTTGAAGTTTTTATATACTTATGAAATGAAAACAACAAAAAACTATATTGTTTCTTTTAAAAGCATACCAAGAGAGAAGGAGAACCACCAAGATACTGACTCAGGTCCTAATCCACTTTTAGAAAGTAGGGATTCACCATAATCCAAAAGATAACCTAAAGCTTAAAATCACACCTTCAACCTTAATAAAGGACAGAAAGAGACAAATGGAAACTATACAAGAATATTTATTTACAATTTCATAGACAATATGAGACTTAAATCATGTTCAACAATAGTTACAAGAGGTATCTGGTACTCAAGAGGACCTGAGAGACCAAAAGGTTTCCTGGAAGAAATGAGAATGTTTTTTGAAAAACTCTTCAAAAGCACAGGTACACGTGTTGTGCATAGACAAACTACTAATGTATGTGTTCTGGGCTAACTCAGGGTGGGTATGTACATGTGTTGGGTATAGAAAAGGGCACAATACTACTAAACAAACTTAAAAAGAGATAAAATTCAGAGTGACCACCTAGATCAGGAAAACTGGCAAACACTTGGAAAGTCACTAAAGAATCTTACAAACTAAGAAAGCACAAAAAAAAAACATGAATTCAAACAAAGAATCTTCAAAACAAGACCCTAGAGATTCCCACACAGTAGGTCTCAATTTTGCTATGGGGAAAATATCCCTAATCATGGTCTAGTGACCTGTGGAGTCTCCAATTTTGCTATGGGGAAAAATCCCCCTAATCACAGTCTAGTGACTAGGAAGAGAAAGTGACACCTTAAAAGACAAAATTACTCCTATTTCACCCAAATATAACAAGACTTAATGCAAATTAAGGAAAGGCAAATAAATATATGTACCTTAAGTCCCTTTGTTTGTAGAATATCATTTCCTCTCATTGTTTTCTCCTGGATCACAGGCCTCCTACCAATGTTGGATTGAAACAACTTTAGAGAACAATGTACAACAACATACGCATAATCACCAATATCTTTTAAAGGCCTAAATATTCATGGAACAAATGTAGAAACATAGACATGAAAACACATGGATGTGAGACAATAATATTCTCTTTTATTGATAAGAAGATGGTAAGATATTGTTTATATTATGGTAGTTGCGGGAGGTATTTACCTCCACGTGAAAACTTGATGAGAATAGAATACTCCGGGAAGCAAGAAGAAACCCTAATGAGTTGGATAATAACCCTAGAAGACTTGTCAACTCAAGAAGATAATTTATATTAGGTTATTAGCCTCCAAGAGAAGAAGTTGGACAGAAGAAATAATAATATATTGAACAAACAGATACCCAGAATGAGAAGTCGACCTAGGAAGTTAGCCAGAATTAGTATAAATACATGAGGCCAGTTCTCATTCTGGCAGTCAGTCTCAGAATTGCAGAGCAGCACTTGTGCGCACTTCAGTGCCTAGTTTTGTGCGTAGGTTTGGAGGAGAGCTGTCGGTGCACCTGTTGTAGCTAGCAGTTACATTTTGGCTTGGAATATCTCTTGGCTAGGGTTTGGAACATTTGATTATCTCTTGTTGGTGCATTATCCTTGGGGAAAGGTGCTTTACCCTTTGTTTGGCTATCTAGCCTAGGGTTTGCTTCTGGAGTGATTCTCTGTCAAGGTTAAGGTGCTCAGAGGGTGGCTTCAGCCTATGGTCAGGTAACAATAGAGATATTGTCAATGGTAAAATTAGCACATCCATTATATTTTAAGAGGTTATGGGCCGACGCCTCCTTCATTTAGTGTAACCGCTGGAAGGAAACATAACCATAAGGATATTTAGCTCGTTGAAGAACTATCGCTAGGGTTTCTAGTAGGAGTAATCACCATAGTACTGCCACTAGGGTTGCTAGCAGGTGCAGCTGCAGAAACCCTAATCCTCTCATTGAGGCACCTTAAGTGAATGGATTTACCTAATATTTGGATAGATCAGTGTGCCCTATCCTATCACATCTCCTAGTACTCTCAACAAGCCAAGACATGAAGTTTTAGTTTTTGGTCAAATCTAGGGTTGACCAAGTCAAAGCTACCATGACTTACTCTATGAAGTCATAGAACAAGTTAGATGGAGATTCTAAATTCAGAGTGTGAAAGACAAGGATTGACCTCATAAAGTGTTGAATATCGTGAAAGGAAAGATCGTGGAACCGGTGTTTGAAGAAGGAAAAGAGAAGGAACCACAGAATATTGCAGTTATGGAGAAGTTCAAAGACAGTGACATCAATGCTATGAGTATCATAGTGGAATCTATAAAATATCACTTGATACCCTACATCTCCCATCCTGACTCATCTAAGAAGATGTACAATGCCCTAACAAATCTCTTCTCGGTCAAAAACATTGGACAAGTTATGAGTTTGAAGAATGCGCTCCGTGACATGAAGATGAATGATGAGGACAAAATAAAATCATATTTTGTGAGAATATCTCAGTTAAGAGATCAACTACAAGCTATTGAAGATATCATCTCAAAGAAGGAATTGGTAAACATAGTATTCAATGGTCTTCCCAAGACGTGGAATGTATTTGCCACAAGCATGAAGACAAGGAAGGAGTATCCTACATTTGAAGAACTTTGGACTTTTCGTGCTCAAGAAGAATCCAAGATCAATGCAAAAGAGAAACCCCAAAAGAAGTATGATGATCAAGCCTTCACAACAAGATTCAAGAATTTTAGGAACAAAAGGAAGTTTGGGTCAAGGAGAAAGACAAATCAAGAGAAACACATTTCAGAAATACAATACTTCAACTGTCGAAAGTATGGTCACTACAAGAATCATTGTCCCGAGCTAAAGAAAAGGAAGGGGACACATGAAGCATCGGTTGCCTAAGAGAAGGAACCTACAAAGAAGACTAAGTAGGACAAAAGAGACTTCTTCTTCTAAAGGTAACAATACTCTTCTTAGTTCTTGTACATATCTTGTTTGCATAGTCTCTACACATATATTGTATATATATCTCTTAGAAGATATTGTGTTCCAATATGAACTATACCTATGGAAGAACAACAAGATAAGGATTTCTATCATTATACAAGTGAGATAAAACACACGAATGGATGAAATACATCAAACAAATCATGTGGAATTTATTGCAGGATAAGACGAATCAATCATGAAGAGACTTAGAAGAAGAAAAGATAGAAGGAAGTCAACAATCAAGAGGAAATTAGAGAAAGACTTGTGACATTTTGTAGAGGACAACAAGATGGAAGCATGGACGCTGTTAGACAAAGAGAGCCAATTATATATTGCAAAAGACAATAAGGATGCAGATGAAAGCATGGACTCTGTTAGACGGAGGGAGATAATTATATGCACTCATACATGAAGAAAGGATTAGGAGGGAGCTAATCCTATGATCCATTGAAGATGACAAAGTATATATCCATGGTAGAAACCATGAAAGACAGTACGTGTCTAGTTCAACCTCAGAAGAAGTCTTCTTCGAAGAGAAGCCTTAAAGTATCCCTGGTTGTCCATCCACATCTGTGATCCTATGATGAAAGAAAGAAATGGAATATTTAGGGAATGGAATCTATAAGAAACTCCATGGACCCGAGAACTAAAGAAACACATCAGGAAGAACATGAATATTCCAGGAAAGAAAGAGAAGCAAGAACAACCAGTCATTCTATTAAGAATCACAAGATTACCAACCTGATATGAACTCACTAAAAGAAATCAATTGAAATTTGTGGTGAATAAAAGTGTATGTATGAAAGCATTGCAAGATCCAGAACTAGAGGTTCTCCCAGATGGAGGGAGAAGACTATGATGATTACTTGTTCCAGTAAACAAGAAATACCTCTACATAAGTCATTATATCATCCGCAATATCCATGGGTTGGAGTTCTACATTAGATGAATGCAAAGACTGTTCTCCAAAAAAAGTGAACAAAGAGTGTATGAAAATCAACCTCAAGACTTTGAGAAAGAGACCCTTATATGCAGATGGAAGAAGATTACATGGTGGAGAAACTCCAGTTCACAATTGAAGCATGGTGAAGATTTTCTATAACATAAACATTGTATCAATATGATTACTCAGAAGATCAGATCTCATGATGACAGAAGAAGTGCCACATGGATATGTTCCAGTTTGACTCTTGCCACGATATTGTAAGCTAGCAAGAGGAATACAAAAATGATATACCTTATTGACTAGAGCTACATGAAGCCTTCAAAATAAAACCAGTTTTCCAAACTGAAGTACATTTGAAATCAAGCATTACATTATCCATGATGAAGTCCATAAAGGAGAAAGTCGTTCTCCAATACATATCTCCATAGATGAGTAGATAAGCAGACATTTTGGTAAAAACTTATGTTCAAGATGAAAGAGTTTGCGTACTCAAGATGGAGCTCGTGGAGACAAATTCATTATTGAAAAAGGAAGAGATGACTCCCAGGTTGGGAGGGAGAACTGATGTATTATTGATTGATGGACAATCATTTTTCAGTTCAAATAAATGGTCCAAGAAGAGAAGATTATTTCCAGTTCAGAAAGTGGATTGAGATTTCTGACGGACATGGATTTCCCATTGTGGTTAACATGGCAAATGGTCCAGATTTCTGATGTACCATAGAAAATGACTTCCCATTGTGGTTAACATGGGGAGTGGTCTAGGGAAGTCTTTTTTCTTGAGGGTTACTCAAGAAGACTGGCCCACCTCGCTGGACAATGATTTCTCATTGTGGTTAACATGAGGAATGGTTTGTTTTGGAGGTTGGTACAAGACAATATTTTCCTCTTGCGATTAACAGAGGAAATGGTACAGACAGTCATTCCTTAGGGTGTATTCATTCTCTCTAGGTTTCACTTTGTTCATTGCCAGAGGAATGGCCCAGGGTGGGGAATGGTTCAGGATCATCAATCAGGGACAGGAACTCCTTAGGGAAGATTCATTCTCTCCAGGTTACACTTTGTTTAGTGTCAGAGGAATGGTCCAAGTTCAAAAATCAGAACAATCATTCTTCCTTGTTTGAGAACAATAAGGCAGATAGACCATCGTTGATGTTCTACTCGGAGGGCGGATATTCTTTCAAGATCTCACAGATGTGAGTCAAATATTGGCTCAAATGATTCAGTTTATTTCATAACATTGTTTCTATGTAGGTTGATATCATATGATTGTTATAAACACTGTATGACAGTTTATGTATACTATTGTGGTGGATATGTTCCATTGTTCATGACTATACGTTACTAATCAAGTACTTGTTTTATACTTGGTGTGGTAGTGTACCAATGGATTTTAGTTATGTAATACTATGGATAGACACAATTGTGTTCTATTTTGTTCTGGTTACCTTGAAGACTATCAACAGTTTGGTAAATTATTATCATCAATAAATGATTAAAGGACAAAGATTTTGTTATAACCCTAAATTGCACCACGCATGCTTACCTGGCATCAAGCCAACTCATATCCCTTCCTT